>JABCMJ010006280.1:0-11234 GCA_014822125.1 Arbutus unedo
AAGCTTTTGTTGTAAATTAGGGGATTAATTTAGATTAATTAGAAGTTTGTTCCTAGTGAGTATCATTAGATACTCTCTTGACCGACTCTTGGGTTTTCATAATAGTCAAGATGCTTAGCAATATTATATTTGAGAATATAATATATGTATGTATGTATGTAAGAAGAGCACCATCAAACTTTTGACTATTATGTGAAATCTCATCATCCCTAGAGATACATTTCCTTAGAATATAATACATGGATGTATGTACGTAAGAAGAGCACCATCATACTTTTGACTATTATATGAAATGGAGCATGTGAAATCACATCATCCCTAATACTTAGCAATATTAGATTTGAGAATATAATATATGTATGTAAGAAGGGCACCATCATACTTTTGCTTATTATGTGAAATGGAGCATGTGAAATCACATCATCCCTAGAGATACATGTCATTGGAATGTAATATATGGATGTATGTATGTAAGAAGAGCACCATCATACTTTTGACTATTATATGAAATATTGGGGCATGTGAAATCACATCATCCCTAGATATACACTTCGGTTCAATCTTAGGTTATGTTTGTTACGAGTCATATAAATAGTTCAGTATTATCACTGCGGACATAATGTTATATTCGAAATTTGTTAATTTATTATTTTGTATGTTCCTTGATTATGATATTAGAATGACTATTCAATTCCTTGAACGGAAATAAAATTATTTCATTCCCTCTGTTATCTATTTTTTATTTCCTTTTATATCTCTTTTTTATTTACACAAATACTGTTATTAATTACGAGAATATTATCATTAATTATAAAAATATTATTCAT
This sequence comes from Arbutus unedo, assembly GCA_014822125.1. Taxonomy (NCBI): domain Eukaryota; kingdom Viridiplantae; phylum Streptophyta; class Magnoliopsida; order Ericales; family Ericaceae; genus Arbutus; species Arbutus unedo. The sequence goes on from JABCMJ010006280.1 coordinate 828, forward strand.
CTACTCAAGTTATCATATCTTTTTTTTTCCTAAAAATATACATAAACAAACCCTTTTTGAAGGGAGATAAAATTATATCAAGTTCGCGTTAAAAATTTTAAATTGATCATTTGTCTTGAAAAAAAAATCTACATAAAAAATATGAGCAAAATTTTTAAAAAATTGACTAAAGATGAAAAAGTATTACTGTTTTTAGTGTCATTAGCGTCTTCTTATCTGGACTTTTCTTTTTAACTTTGGCCTATAATTTTATATTTTTTCGATCCTTCTCATCGAGACGAATGTCGAAACACAAAATAAATTAACAAAAAACTATAAAAAAATCACAAAAAAGACTGATTTTTTTTAATAATAAATAATTTAATTCAAACTCAACCGAGTCACAAATGATAAGGCCATTGATAGAAGACTTAGTTTGGTTTTGACTTGTCTTGTTGCTAGTAGTATATGAATTTAGTAAATTTAATTGATGAGATAATTGATAGAGTAGAATGGTTCCCAGTAGGATATGAATATAGTTAATCTAATTTACTAAATTAGATTATGAATAAAAAATTACGCAAAACTAGGAGACCTTGTGAGGCTTGGCTCTTTCTCGTATGTCTTAGTTTAACTCACTTATCTTTATCGAATTCGGGGCTTGATGATACCGCACGGCGTACCATAGGCCCATGTGAGTGCACGACCACAACGTGGACCGAGGCTTCTGTATGTTCTATTACTATGGGATTCGCTTATGGTGGACCGAGCTGGACACTATATGGTTGCCACATGTGGGAGGTATTTGTAAAGTAGTTCTCCAAGGACGTTTGCTCGGCCTCCTCGCCGTGGACATGGTGCTCGGAGTGAGTCGAGCAATAAGTGACGTCCCAACTTGGGTTGTTATCGGTTAAGTCGTGGGGGACATGGCGTTGTCAGACGCGGCGTTGTGGCTGCCACGATGCATGGGCGTGGAGCATGTGGTGACTGGACCGACATTCTAGGGCGTTGTTATGCATGCGTCTTGGAAGACCTCTATAAATAATACGATGACACTTTGCTCTCAGGTACACGCAAACCCAGACTCAGCTTTTCAGTTAGTTTCTCTCCTCTTTCCGAAACTAACTTAAGCATCGGAGTGCTCTCCGACTACCCACGGCCGGTCAACACTAACGGATTATTTGTTTTGTAGTCTAGACAAGAGATCAAGTCAGGTTAAATCAAGAGAAGTTCTACTCGGTTCTAGGATCCATAGTAACTTGTATACTCTTCTCCATCGACAGTGAAAACTGGCACGAGCCATTGATGTACCTACTTATCTAATTACAGAACCATATCAATCTTTTTGTCTTGCTTCCTTGGTTTCTTTCTTAATTTATTATGTGCGAATGTCTGTACATTCCAACGATTCGTTTTAGGCCCCAAAACTCTTAGGGCTGGCTCTGACGAGTGGAAAAATATTGCTCCTGAAACACAGAATAATTTTTCCCACACAGAGTCTGATGCACTGGTTACTCCCTTTTGGTAAAAGAATATTTTCTATTTTGATAATATGATCTTTTTGTATGGGTGCAGCATATTCATAGGCCAACTTGTGGGGAGGAGACCCTCATGCTCTCTCTTACCTAACATTGTTCAGAATTAGGTCCTCTTTATAGTGGTGTCTCACTCCTTAATTATTAACTTTTTTCTTGAGTCCCACCCCCATAATCATGGAACCAATCTTTATGATGCAACAAATGTATTTTCATGGGAGCTGAGAACCCCTTTTGTGGACAACACACAGTAGAGTTTGTTACGCGTTAAAACGACGCTGTTATAGTACAAAAAATATATCGTGCATCCGATCGCGATGTCTTAGACATTCAGATACTCGTCAAAATAGTATTATTTTGACATGCTGCATAGCAAGTCCCAGCGTCCGTATTTTCATGATCCTATCTTCTTTAGGGCAGCTGAAAAACCTAGTTTTTGACAAACTCAAAACGAACGACTTTTCACTCATGGGGGAAGCAATGATATGAATAAGCAGCGTTGGTGAGTTCTAAATGATGTTAATGTTTAATACTCTTTTTTGTTAGTTAACAAGAGGGTCGCCATTGCTATAGATCAAGGGGGACGCACACATACTCATAGACACAAGATATACGTGATTTCGTTTTGAATGTCTAGTTCACGGAAAGGATCACACTATTTTCATAGACTGAAAAATATGGATGAATTTTACAATAACCAAAAATCCAAATTACCCTAAAAGATAACACCAAGTTTGTATAAAGTGAGAATTTCAGACACAATATATTAACACAAAACTCTAACTTACAGCCCCTTTGGATTGAGGGATTTCAAGAGAAAAGAAAAAGAATCGAAAGAAAGAATACTCTCTTCCATGTTTGGATTGACAAATATGTGAGAAATTATGAGAATTGAGAATCTGTTAAAACTCTCATTTTGATTCTCACCAGTTTTGATGAGATTTCGTGAGAGAATTAGGAGAAGTTTAATTTTTAATGCTGTCAATTTTATCCTTTCTTATTCTTTTCTGGTACCAGTGACTACAAATGGTATTTTAGTAAAATAAACATGACATGTTCTTTTTTTTTTTTCTTTTCTCTTATGTATGTTAGCCAAATAAGATAGATAAAAAATTGAAAGAAATCATATGCTCTCTCTCATTTTGTCTATCCAAATAAGGCAGTGAAAGATTATATTACTTTTCTTTTCTTTTTTCATAATTAAAGGAAATCAGACTATTTTCTTTTCTTTTCTCTTCTCATCTTAATTGGTTGCCAAAAGGGCTGTTAATATGAAGTTAGAGAGTTAAAATCAACAACTTTTGGATTAGACTACGATTATGAATATGATACGATATGACAGTAGAAAATTAAAAGAAATAAGCTTATACTAGAGGTTTGGAGTAGCATAACTAAAAAACGACACTAATAATAATTTAAGTTTTTGTGTAGATCGATTAATTCAAATTACACAAGATTAACCCGAATGTGACACTAATCGATTTCAACCCAATGACAATGAAAGCAATAAAATTTATACCCTATATTTTACTTTTATGCTTTAGGTTATACACGTGTAAAAGTCTTAACATTACCTATAACTTTTTGTGTATATTTAAATTTGTTTTAAATAAATATGTTAACAGTGTCAACTCAAAATTGACACAACTTTAAGCAAGTTGGATTATTGTCAACATATATGACACAATTAAGTTAAAATGTATTAGGACACGAATTCAAAATGATACGAAATCTAAAAGAACATGACATGAACGACACAAGTCTGGTTTTTTTTTTTTTTAGTGAATGGACGTAAAAAAATGGTAATATATTATATCTCTATTCTCTTTCTCTTTATGTATAGACTATATACTAAGTACTTATATACCATACAACACTCTCTTCTTTTTAAATAAAAAATAAAAAATTAGATAAAAAAAACTAGATCAACACTAATATTTATCTGTTGGTATCCACATAAATTGATTCAATTTGCTAACCTCTTTTTGTTTTTTTGCCTACTTGTTCTCCACATTTAGGAATAGAAATTGAGCCCTACCTAGGCTTGTGGATCAAACACAGGCCAGGCCCATTGGGCCTTTTCTGGACCTTGAAAGCCTGGAAGCCTTTAGCGATGCCTTAGATAGAGATTTCGTCTGAGATAAACGCTCTAGATGTAAGGATTCATGAGGTTGAAGAAGAGCTAAAAGTGTTGAAGTTTTTGAGCTACGTTTGCCTCGATAATGCTCGACAGGCAAGTAAAAATAGAGTGGTGCAATGATCGATCGAAGCAACTTTTAAATTAATTTCCGAACTCGAAGCTAGTCCACGTTTTGTTTGCATCGCATTTGTGTAAGCGTGTGTACTAATACATTTTTTGTATGGTGGTGTCGAGAGTTTCATAAATCGAACTTGGGTATGGTTGTGTCTGAATTTTCCATTTTATGTACGACAACAACAACATTTTAACTCTTAGGGGGTTGGTTTAGTGGCACGAGAGAGACGACTAAAGGGCTTAATCCCAAAGTTCATGGATTTGAACCTCCACCTAAAACCACTCACTGGGGTCGCTGAGAGTTATGCCCAGTCGTTATCTCCAGTGTCCCGAGAACTAATTGACAATAGGTTAGGCATACCCATAGCCGGCTAGATACCTCGGTTACAAAAAAAAAAAAACATAACAGCAATTTTTTTTTTCTAACATCTTGGTTGATCATTTCCCTTCCTATTTCGTTGCTACATTACATTAAATTTTTTGGGTAGTTTTTGTTGTTTTTATGTTAAAAAGGGATAAAAAAAGTGTTCCCAAAATTGAGTACAATTTTGTTGACCCATCTAAAAAAATGAGTAAACAATACCCACCTTCTCTCTAAAACGAACCGAAGTAAATCATAGTTTATTTGGTGAAGGAAAGAAAAACGAAAATTAGGTAAACCTAACAAAATAAAGACTAAAAACTAAATTACACTAGATGTTAATGGGTTGAATTATGTTTTATAACATTCTATTCCTATATGTTAGGTGGCAAATGTTGGAAATTCTAATTAGTTGTAAATATATTTGAGACACCGAAGAATTTTACGACACAACCAAAAGAGCTTAGCAGTTTGCAGCTCAAGAGTCTTTCATTAATGCATTTACTGATGTCTGCAGTTCAAAAGTTTCAATGCGATATTGTATCTTTTATGTATTTGTTCTATATTTTTTGAGTCTAGAATTTATTTTCTTGTAACTTTCAGTTTTGATATATTTGAAAAATTATTCTTTGTAATCGGAATATCTTTCATATTTTTCGTACAGCTAAAAGAATAAAATTGATGGTTTAGCAAAAGAAAAAAAAAAACACGTCAGAACAATAATGTCAAAACCTATATAGGTAAAATTTCAAAAAAAAAAATAGAAAGGACCAAAAAAAAATTCTGAAATTAGTGGAAGGAAGAATTGAAATTACAAAAATATGGAAAGATTTAAAGATTATCAAAGACATGAAAAAAACCTGTTGAGACCGTTTTACCCTTACATGGTGGAAGCAAGTCAGTTTAACATTAAAAACAACACAGTTTAGTTTCAAGAGTAAGTATTTTTAGTATTGAGAACAACTCATTAAACCATGTATCATTTTACTCTTACACTATAAAAATAAGTCAGTTTAGCATTGAGAGTAACTCATTTAAACTCTATAGATCAAGTTAATTTACCTAGTGGAACAAGTCTTTTTAGTCCTAAGAGCAAGTTATTTTACTTAGAGGAGAAAGTTATTTTAGTTTCGAGAGGAAGTCAATTTAAAATTGAGAGCAACTCAGTTTAACTTTAAGAGTAAGTCATTTTTGTCTCGAGATCAAGTAAGTTTAATTTTAGAAACAAGTGTTACATTGGAACTCATTTAATATTTGTGGAGCAAGTCAGTTTATACAATGAAAAAAGTTACTTTACGTAGTAGAACAAGTTATTTTAGTCAAGCTAGTTAATTATTGAAAACAAACTCAATTTAACCTATGATATTGATATGCCTAAACATGAATGCATCTTTCAAGATATTTTAATACTTATTTCTACCAATTTGAAATGCTTTCTTATTTTTTCAATTTCTTGAAATTTTTCTACCAATATATGTATATGTATACATATATGTGTATATATATACTAATTATATTCGTGTGCATCGTTTACCTACTTTTGAGATGGGTGAACCGAAAACTTGTACCAGCTAAAGTCTTAAAGAAATAAATGGTTCTCTCTCTCTTTCTCTCTCTATATCTATAGCTTTAGATAGTGAATCGTGACATCCAATGCACATGGCACGGAAAAGGAGGCATGTGAAGTCAATTTTCAGCGCTTTGGAAGGTGGGTGTGAAGTTGGGTAAAGGGCAATGGATCTACTTGTCTTATTGAATCTCATTATCTTTGACATTCTTCAACTTGTGTGGGTAGAAAAATAATTTGAAATCCTCTCCCGGGACGATGATCACGATCTGTCATGTGACGTAAAATAAGATTCATTATGAGTTTTGTTGAGTTTTTGCCATTTTCACATTCTTCAACTTGTGTGGGTAGAAATATTATTTGAAATCCTCTCCCGGGATGATGATCACAATCGATATATCGTCCTAACATTCATCACGAGTTCTTTTTATAATTCAGAGTATTTGGATCAGTTTACGCAAACTTTAGTCAAGTTTTTTATAATTAATTTTATAGCATGCTTACAGGGGATTCCAATAGAAATCAGCGTAAGTCTTGTATGGACTGCTCTCCTAAAGTTGATGGCACTATGAAAGTTTCGAACATGAAATATTATGAGAGAGTAAATTCCTAAGTTTTAAATTTTGACTACCAGATCAACCCCTTGAAATTACCCACCACGATCTCATTCAACGATGCGAGTTATTCATTTTGTAGTTCTTGATAATATCTCTATCGTCCATTCTAAAATTAGATTGATATGACTACGTCAAAGGCTTCAACGAACTGCATCTATCAGGACTTCTATTTCTCTTGTGATAAATAAGCTTCATTCAGAAATTGCCAGATCGACTTAATTTTTTGTGTGTAAACACATCGAGACCTAGAAAATGATGGATCAACAAATGAAATCATAGTGATTTTTTTGTCACATGAGAAGACACATCAAATATTATCGGATAAAAATCAAAGATTATCGGATGAGAGAATCTTGATTAAAAAAATAAAAAAATCGGTTTTTTATAGAATACATTGCATGCCTCAGGTCCATTAGAGCATCTTTTGTGTGCAAAAGTGTATTAATTTAAGAGCCAAACTTAGAATCAAAACTTACTTTGGAGATTGCATTGGAGCAATAAAAAATAGAAAATATATTTTTTTTATCTTCCACAAGAAAAATGAGAATCTCACTTAAAAACAATTATTGTAAGATTCGATTGAAGATGCTTTTTGGACACTCATTTAATATTTTTGCATTTTATAAAGTCTCAAAATTTGTCCTCTTTGATATTTGTCACAAGGCCTAAGAACAAATTGTTTAAATTTTTTAGAAAATAAAAAAAAACTCTCTTTATCTAAAGTCTTATAAAGATTTAAAAAAAAAAAACAGGTGTCCGTATCCAAAGGCCAAGAAAATAAAATAAAAAATTCTAGTCAAAGACCGACCAAAATAAAACTTCTATTTTTTTATGGACTCAATAACAGAGATTGAATAATACACTATTTTATAAGAGGCCCATTTAAGGGAAAAAATGTACATTGTCTAAAGACTCACTAATAGGAGGAAAAAAGATCTGTGAACGCATATTTGTGTACACATATTCAAATAATTATGTATGTAGAATTATTTAATACACGCGAGATTTTTGAAATATTTAATTTCTTCTATTGTTTTGATAAACAAAATTAAAGTTTCAATGTGTCTCCTGTTTTGTCAACTTCTCAATCAAAGAAGAATAATTACTAATATATATTTAAAATAATTGATCGAAAAAGCACAATGATTTGTGACCTAAAATATTACTGAGAAACAATGGAAAGATGAACTGTTTTACGAGTTAACCTGCTTGGTAACTAAGCCGCGATATATAGCTCTAAGACTTTTTTTGATTCGCAGATTAGGTGCATATGATTAGACTATTTGTGATTAATTTTGTGCAATCTCATATTTGGTTCTTCAAAACTGAATCAGGATAAATAGTCACAGAATTATTATAATACCTATACGTGGGGTATTATTTAATACTATGGGGAGGGGTGTGATTTATATAATCTTGTCTGTACCAACTATTGCTTCTGCCTCCACCACCAACTCTGACCACCACCACGATGCCGTTGCCACTGCCAACACCACCTCCAATCGCCACCACCACCGCCACCGCCATCGCCGCCACCATCTCTAACCTCCACCACCATGCCACCACCGCCACCTATCACCATTCACCACACTACCGCCACATATGTATATTAACACAATTTCAGCAAAACATCTATGTTCAAAATCCTAGACATCCGAGTGAGATATTCTAGTCTAAATCAAACATGTGATAAGATTTTATTGGTATTAAAATAATAACAGGACAAATAATCCTAAAACTATTAGTCTTGGAACTATTAATCCCATCAATTTTAATCTGCGAATCAAACAAGGCCTTAGGGATTGGCCTGGTTGTCAAGACTTGAGACTTAGGGTGTTTGTTCCCTACTAAGGTCTAAAACTTCTGATGTGTTATCAACTCTTATGGAGAATGTTCATACAGGGTTTTGCTCTAGTTTTAATCGGGATTCCCGCAAGTAGGCGGTGAGATTGGTTTTTCAAAGATTAATTAAGATGAAAAATTAGTCCAAAGGACAAATCTAGGTTGATTTGGCTCATTAAGAATATGTTAATTTAATTTATGAGTCAGGATCAGCGGTTTGAGAAGTTTTAATGTCAAAAGTCATTTTACAGACGGATTTGCTCCTAAACGCCAACGGATAATTTTATTTGATAACATTATTATTTTAAAAACTAACAAATAACGTTTTTTGTTGAGATGTTTGTTAAAAGTAGCAGATGATGTTAACTGATAAACACTAATAGGTAATTTTATCATTTTAAAATTAAAAGTAAAGTTATTTTTTAATAGGTGAGTCAGATAACATTATATGTTGGTTTGGTATATGTATTAGTCAAATTAAAAAACAAAAAATATATAATTTTATGTGATAATATTATTATTTTAAAAACTAACAGATAGCATTGTTTGTTAAGATATTGGTTTAAATCGACAAAAATATTGACTAATAAACAGTAACAGATATAGTGATCTAATAAAATAGATAAGATTATTTGTTAAGGTATCTGTTGAAAACGACAGATAATGTTAACTGATAAACACTAACAGGTAAATTTATCTAACGAAATCATTATTTTATATTTAACGAATAAATAACGTTATCGCATATTTACTAAAATGATATCTAACAAATAGATAACGTTATTGCGTGTTTACTAGAAAGGTATTTTTAAAACTTATGCGTCAAAAGGACTTCTGCTAGAAATTTGGTTTGAGATGGACTTAATGGGTTAAAACTCCATCCAGATAGACTTTTAACCAAGTCTCTTTAATTAAAATATGCGTAAACTGACTCGAACATTCTGTATTATAAAAAAAACAAACAAACTATACTATATTAAAAATTATTCTCATATGCGTTATACGATTCTGAATATATTTGTATTGCATCTGTCCACACAAATCTATGGATAGACTTACTCATAATACAATATGAGCAGTTGACCTTTTGTCATCATAGTAAGTGACAAAACATAGTTGCTTGAGTACAAATAAAAATGTTGGGAACAAGCTCACTTTATGTGGTCTATAACATTAATCTCTCACATGGTGTAAAAGAATGATTGGCCATTTTCCTCTATTTGTTTTTCATTGCGTTCTAAATGATGAATCTTCTTATAGTTGACCAATGAAACTATATGCATTTGTCAATCCCTTTAAGGAGGTTCAAAGTTTTGATTGATTAAATTAGGGGGGGTTTTTTATGCACAAAGAAGATGGTTTTGAGTGTTGTTACAATTAGGAGCGACTTGCGTATGGATATATATATATATATATATATATATATCAAGGAATTTATGGTATAATTTCAACGAATATTTGCGTTATTCAAGATTTTAAGGATTGATTAGATGGTCAAAACTTGAGATTAAAGATTAGATTTGATCTGACTTGATTATTTAATTATTGTTTCGTCTTTATTTGAAATTTTTTTGCATTTTTTTGTTTTTCGTCAACTTTTTGTGGATTATTAGTTCGTCTCGACGAGAGCTTTAAGAAAAATTATAAATTATTGACCAAATTTAAAAAAAATTCAGAAAAAACAAAAATAATCTAAAAACATGATTTTTTTTGTGCTTATTCGTCATCTTTAGTGATGTTTTTTTAGTTTTTTGGACACAATTTTATACTTGTTAGATTCATCTCATCGAGACGGATCAATAATTCACAAAACATTGAGGTTAAAACAACCAATACGAAAAAAATTTGAATATAGACAAAACTTGATTATAAATAATCGAGTTAGGCCAATCTGACCTAATTAAGAATTTATTTTTTTACGGTTTCAAGTTCGTCACTTTTCAAGTAATATTCGGTAGAGGTAGGAGAGGCGGCAATAAGCGAGGAGAATGAGTTGTGTGGTTTTTGATTTCTGGGAAAGTATGGAGACAGTGTTGAGGTGCTGAAGAGGCGAGGGGTATTTAAGTCCAGTTGTTTGGGGGCGGAATGATCAGATTTTGAGGAGTTTTTAATATGTTATTTGGAGTTGGTATCTTGTTAATTCTTTTTTTTATTTTTAGTGTTCTTATTTTCAAAATTAAAGATTTAGAGGTAAGTTGAGTTCTAGCTAGCAGCAACGCTAGAAAGTTCATGATTTTTCTTCGAACCTCTCT
>JABCMJ010006284.1:0-11225 GCA_014822125.1 Arbutus unedo
AGGAGAAACAGTCTCTCACTTTCTAAAGTAAAAAATGTCACTGTAATTTTTGAAACTACAAGAAAGATCTCTGCCATTTTACCCTTATAATTTTTACTTCAATAATGAGGCCTCATGTTGAATTTTTGTTTTTATTTAAAAAATAATTATTATTATTTTATGCTTTAATCTCTTAAATTACATATATGTTCTCTCTTTAGACATACGGCACCAGACATTTTTCCCAATATACTGCCAAAAAGCACAAAATCTACATTCCTCGAATGTAAAAAGCAATCTGTTAAAAGATAAAAGCAAAATAAGCAGACAATTAACAAGAATATATATATATTATCGAAGATGCACGATTAATGACCTGATATATATCCCAAAGGCAACGAATTAAGATGTCAGCATAACAACTAAATACCAGGTATTCCAACATCGTAGCAAAACATATGACTAGCAAGACAGCAGTATAATATGGTCACAACTGGCCAATCTACTCTCACAAAATCTCACAAGGATTTTTGGACGTAAAAATGGAATAAGGCGTATGCATGGGCAAGGTGTACGTGGGGTTCGGAGTTATGTTTTATCCAATTGGTCATAAACTCCAATCTGCAAAAGGACATCCTGACTGGTCAATCGTTACACTTGACCGGTCAGCCATCCCTGGCCAGTTACGCTTATGTCACCACTTAACTTATGGTTCTAACCCATCAACCTACGGTCTTGACCCGTTAACCTATGGTCCTGACAGGTCAAGCTCACTAACTGGTCATCCTCTGTCTTGACTGGTTACCCTAGCAATCTCCTAGATTCTAAATTTAAGAACATGGGTTCCATTTCTTACGACTTCACAAAATTAACTATCAAAGTAATTTAGGGGTTTAGGTAGGGAATTCTACCTCGTACATGTATTTTGTGGTGTTGCGGTTGTAGTTTTGCGGCAGCTAGGTCTCTTTTTTTCTCCTTCTTCAATGGTACTGCACTCTCTCTCTCTCTCTCTCTCTAATGTCTATTTCTCCCTCTAGTTCGTAGTGAAAAGGATGTGAAAATTTGGGTGATATACATAGGAGGGAGTGTGGGTGTGAATAGATTAAGGGGGTGAGGAAACCAAAGGGATTAGGAATGGATTTTGGTTGAGAAAGAAATGAACTTGGAAGTTTGATGGTTTCTGGGCAAGGCATTGACAGCTCACAGAGCAAGGCTAGGTAATCAGAACATGTTCCGGTGTTTCTCGCACCACAAGCTCACATGTGTACGACGATCATCACCGATTGAAGCATTTAATCCTAATTATAAAATGCAATTAATTATACGACAAAACTGATCGAGAGAAAGCTTGTAGAGCGGAACTTCTCGAGCGTAAATATATATGAGAAAGCTTATCTATAAAACAATGCATACAGTGAATTTTATATGGTAGTGGCTAAATATGTTTAAAATGATCAACTCAGCATGAGTATTCAAATGATTTTTTTCATTTATCTTCTCCATTATTTATAGGGATCAACTAAGTGTTCTATTGTACATACTCGAGTGCTTCTTTGCACACATTATCCCTATTTCTAAGTTGATTTGACATATCATATGACTTATCGATGCAATGAGTTTGCCCTGGCTAAGCCAACAAAGTGTTGTCACTAACCCGACCTAATCATAACTGATTATGGATCGGATGTTCTTGGTCGGCTCTGCGGCTAATTGGTGGACATATATGCCGAGTGGTTTACCTCTAGCTCCAATTTTTCTCGGACCATTAATTGTTTTCGGACTCTTCTAGTCGTCGTCATCATATGTGTGTATGTATATATACACACACGTGTATGCATAGATCTATGAACATATTGGTAAGTTTTTTCTTTATTAGATTTTCTCCTACCTAATTAAATCAATTTGGCCACCAATTTTTTGCGCCATGTGGAGCTTCAATATTATTTTTTGCCTACCACCGTTTTCTTAAGAGCTTGAATTTGGATTAGCATCAAACAAACTTGAAATCGGTCACACGCAATACATGTATAAGTTAATTTTTGTTAAAATTTAAAATTACGTGGCCTCTTTTTACATGTTATGTAATGTTATTTTTTATTTGTCGAAAATTAACAAAATGAAAAAAATGAGTAAAAAGAAACCGCCCTTAACGTAATTTGTGTGTATAGTGATAAGAAAAAATAGTTATCGTGTTTGAAATTATGAGTGTCAAAGCGACATTAATATGCTATCTATTTTTTTACGTATTTAATGATACTCAACTTTCACACACATTGTAATGCATCATATTTTTATGGTACGTTATAATAAGAAAAAATTAATTAAGCGACGGAATAAATTTTTCAATTAAAATAAAGAGTCCAATTTTTAATTATTTATTAATTACTAGCAAAACAACTGACCTAAACTTTAGTTCATTAAAAAAGTTTCAAAAACTAATAACTCGAGTCATAAATTTTTATTAATCAAAAGCAACTAAGGGACACCCTAGTTCAAACCATCTCACTATGACTAGTACAACCATGATTTTGATACATTCATCTCGTCCTCCTCACTCTCCCAAATTGTCAAATTATGCTCTATCTCAACCTGTTCCTAAAACTTGACATGAAATGTTATGTGCCTAGAAGTAACTCTAATGAGTGATTGACACTCAGTAAAAAAGTCTAACCTTGTCTCTAACTTACAAATAAACATACATGTTAATAATTCTATGCAGTATGCAAAGAACGATAAACAAACAGAAATATGTAATGTCGTGCATAAAACTTTACGCATTGAGTATCTTTTATTATTATTATTATCATCATCATCTTCACACCGAGATCTCGTAATCCCCCTTATCAAAATTACAATCTCATGATCTCACAATCCTCTTTATTGGTATCGCAGTATCGGAGTCTCGCAATCCTCTTAGCCAAATTACAATCTTAGGATTTCACAATCTCCTTTATCGGTATCGCAGTATTGAGGTCTCACAGTCCCTCTTATCAAAATTACAACCTTAAGATCTCACAATTCCCTTGATCGATATCATGACATCGGGATCTCACAATGCTCTATAATCCATCATAACTCTTAATCATTCTGATTATTATTCATTATGGCAACAATAAGATCATCTAACCTTGTTGTTCAATTAACTTTCAATTTTCATGCATGCATGCACAATGTTCATCCGTCATGCTCAACATGCAATAATAAAATTTCATCATATGATTTCAACTTAAAATCATACGATATCATCAATATCGACTAAATCTAAGTTACATACAATGTTCGTGGTCTCTAGCATATAAATTGGTCTCAACAAATAGTAGTCCTTTAATTAATCAACTAAACTTAATTAAAGGCTACGAATTGTTATATAAAATTATAAATCTAGGACTCTTATAGTTCAGATTCAATCCCGATTTGACACCTAAAAATTATTGATTTCACAATTTGATTAATTTACGCAATTGAATACATATGATTACTCTAATAATTAATTATTAATGATTTGATCCATATCCCTTATACAATTATTGAACATAAACTAAACCTACTCGTAAATCAAATATATAGATAGGTCTCAATCCAAAATTTCTATCTTGATTTCGGCGCATGAGAGCAAAATGCAAAATCCCGACGATCAATATGCCGCTTACCATGTCGAGATCCGATTTCACAAAACTATAATAGAAATAACCAAAACAATTATTAAAGTAAAACTAAACAAGATAACAATTAAAATAAGAACATAAATATGGAAAATAGTGAGGGTCACGGCAGAGAGAGAAAGAGAGAGAGAGAGAGAGAGAGAGAAGTGAAGAGAGAGAAAATAAAATACAATAGAAAAGAGAGACGGAGTAATAGCACAAAGAGAGAGATAGAGTTACTGTGTGAGAGAAGGAAAATAAATGGAGCAAGATTATCAATATTATATCGTACTAGTTAGTATTATTTTGTCATAAAAATAGTACCAAACATTTTTAATATTGTATCGTTTTAAATATCAACTAATATTGGCTGGGTATCGGCCGTATCGACTAATATTGGCTAATACCGACTGATACCGGTATATATATATTTTGATAGTTGCATGAAAAAATTAATTTTTTTACTCTTTCTTTGTGGTTTTCTCTCTTTGTGGTTTATATATATATATATATATATTTTTTTTTTTTTTTTTTTGATAATTGCGATAAATTTGATACAATTTGATATGATATCCAGTATATGACTGGTACCGATATGTACTGTACCAATAGAAAAATCAATACTCAAGCCGATATGGAAACATGAGGGGTTTATAGCGCGCAGAGAGAGAGAGAGAGATCATGGTCGCTAGGAAGAAAAAAACAATAAAAAACGAACGCGAGTGTTCAAAGAGGTTACCTCTCAAATATCTAAGACGCATGAAAAGATCTAAAACGATGGAAAATAAATATCAAATGAATCAAAAACTATATAAATAGAAGTAATGGACGAATCTGAACCTAATTCGAATAGGAAACAAATGATAGAAATAGAGTATGTGTAGGATTCAAAAACTAAAATCGTTTTCAGTTAGGATAATAACGAATAAAAATAATTAATAATTAATAATCATAAATAATATAATATTTAATACAAAAATTAATCGAATAATCCTCCTCAAAAGTTCAACGAACTTAGACGAAATTAAAATAAAAAAATATACACAAATCAAATAATCATTCAAAAGTTAAATTATTAAACCCAAAGAATTAGGCAAAAATAAATTATATTAATCCAAATTAAAAAATCAAATAACAATAAAAAAAATATATCCAAATATTTGGGTCGTTACACATTGCACATGCCCTTTCCTCTAGATTAAGTTTGTTCGTCCCACTTGGAATAGAAAAATTGATGGAGAAGATTCGTAGCACTAGTGCGGTTTTTGTTACGGGTAATATATTCGTCACCCATTAAAATGGATAAATTATAATCTCTGTATTTTATTAGTGCGATATATTACCCGTAACAAATGTTCATTTTAATGGATAAATTATAATCTTAAAACTGTCACTCCACAACCTTTTTTTTTTTTAAATTACAAAAATATTGCTCTCTTTGTCTCTATAAATTACAAAAATACTGCTCTCCCCCTTTTCACTATTTCATATTGATTTTTAAAAAATATATGTAATTAAAAATCAAATTTAAATAAGTAGTAATAATACTAATAAGATATAATTTTTATAAAAAAAATTAACGATTCAACTTTTTATTTTCGCACAATTTTTTTATTTTTTTGTAACAACCTATAAAATTAGACGTCGCAATTAGTCTTTAAAATTTAAGCCATAGTTAAAATTTTGAATTTATTTAACCAATAAACTTTTTATCTTCACACTACTTTTTTATTTTTTATCATTACACTAATTTTTTATCTGCACACTATTCTCCCTAATTTGTATTTTGTGGAGAAACCAAGCGTCAAGAAAAATTATATTATTGTAAGTTAATATTTATCTAATTTATTTTAATAAGTTATTTATATTTATTCTTTTTATTGTGTTGAAATTTAAATGTTCACCCTTAAATTCTTAAGTACTACGGAACACTTAAAAAAATAAAAAAATAATTAATTTTTTTTAATAATTGAGTCTACGGTTGATCTTTAAATATTATTTTTAGTCAAATGAAGTTTTAATACTTTTTCAAAATAAGGCTAAATTCAAGTTTTCTCCCTAAAATTAAGTCCTTAAAATAAAAATTAATAATATTGTAAAAAATTAGAGGAGAAACGATTTTTTGGTCTTTAGGCAGCCACACCTCCCTCCCTATGGAGGGGTGAAAAATAACTCTCTTAGCATATAAATGATAAAGATAATTTGAATTTAGCCATAAGGAAAGAATAGTTAAGTCAGATAAAAAAATTTAAACTATTCTTTGCTTGAAAATTTAAAATTTGATCAATTTAAAAATATCTAAAAAAAATTCATCTCTTTATGTTTATCGAAAAAAATATATAGAGAGTAGTAAGTATTTAGAAAACATGACTTATTACTAAACATAGTTAATTTTTTTTTGAATATTTAGACAAAATCCAAACGGATAAGTTTTGAAGTTTTGATAATTTTTTTAAATTATAAATTTATGATATTATTATCTGATCTCAAAAAACTTCCAAACAAATGAAATGGTATTTTTTCATTAGTATTTATCCAATACTAATCATTTCTTTTTAAAATTGTCAATATGTATCTAGTTAGTTTGCAATGATAAAAGAATAAGTATTTTCATCTTTATCACTTAGTACACATAAATTCAATTAAATTTAAACTAATAAATAAAATAATTACTGTAAAGAGGTGACACGTGTCACTTGCAGAGCTCTTTTCATGAAAAATAACCTTTCAATACAATATAGTATGAATTACACTGAAATTTCACAAAAAAGGTGCATTTCGCTTGATGATACATCGAGTCATATATAGGTCTATACACCAAATATGAAAATTTTACAAAAAGACCATCGTTTTGCCATTCTAAAACTTTTACCACGATGTCGTCCGGCAGAGCGGTCACATGGCCGAAACCTGTTGCAGCCACGTGTCCAAACAAACCTTATGAAATGCATGATTACATTTCAAATTCCTAATTTCTTCCCCTTCCCCCAATTTTGATAAACATACCGTGCATTCCACTGGCTCCACTTGATTTTCGATTTTGTACCAGCTCGTTGGATTTTTCTCTTCGATGGACTCAAGGAAGCGGGTGGCGGTACTAAGGCGGCCATTGGAGGTGGAGAGGATTTCAGTGGTGGAACGGACCAAAACTACTAATTCTACGAGGAGGATGGTTATGAATAGCATTGTCATGTTGAAGAGATGGGATAAGAATTGGGAGAGAACTTTTGGGGTTGTGAATGGAAGAGCGGTTCAAAGTGTTGAATGAGAATTTATAACGCAGAAATGTGATTAGGTGGATTTAGTCATACGTATGGGTTGACGAAGTCAGGAAACATGATTCATGCTTGAAGAAATGGAAAATAAAAACGAAAAATTAGTGAAAAGTACTAATGTAGGGTGAATTAACCTAGCTATATTAGTACTTTTAACTAATTTCGTTATTGGATTTATTTTTTGTCTCTATTTATTTTATTTTTTTTGTATATGTTGTTGTGATCTTAATATTTTGTAGATTATTGGCCCATCTTAATATTTTTAGATTTCTCGATGAAAGAAATCTAAAAAGTATAAAATTATATATAAAAGTTAAAAAAATGTTACTAAAAATGATGAATAAGCTTAAAAAAAAAACTCTGTTTTTAGATTTTTTTTTTGTCTTTTCTGAATTTTTCTCAAATTTAGTCCATTATTTATAATTTTTCTGAGAGCTCTGGTCGAAACGAATTAATAATCCAAACAAAAATTACAAAAAAATTCACATAAGGATAAAAAATAATCCAATAAATATCACGTTCTAAATGGAGTCTAATATGTCTTGATTAATTTATTTTTTGAGTTAGAATTTTATTATTTTAAAAGTGTTAATAGTTAGGATACTTTGTTTTAAATATATTAATAGATTAGATCATTTAATATACAACATTACCCTTATTGATTGCCAAATCAAAGAGTGCAAAGACTAAGTTGAACATGTTAGAAAAGTTGTACGTACTTTTTTTGTTACCATGACATAAAACGACGAAATCAAAGATAACGAAATCATAGAAAATAGAACTTGAAAATCGCATAGAAAGGATCAAGTCTAGTGTTAGATATTATGTCCTTAAGACAAATTTCACCCTTGCTACGGTGCTTACGATTTGAATAGGCACTTGTCTCCTAGGATAAAATGATCGAATCCCACCGAAGTAGCAATCTAATCAGTGGACCTAGCGAACGGAATAATGAATTTGTATTCTCTCATATAAATACTTGAAACTCAAAACATTAAATGAAAAATCAATCCAAAATATACTCCAACACGTGTCTCCCCAAAAGTCCATGTTAACAAATGAAGGAAGCACCCTTATATAGAACAATTCGTGACTATTCTGAATAGTGACGAAACAGAGTGATATAACTATTCATCCGAATAGATGTCAACAACAAGACAGAATTAATAGGAGTCAATTTTCTATTCATTCCTTAATGATTTTGAACAAATCAATATATGTTCTAAAATCATTCAACAATCCCCTATGTGAATGAAAAATTAGTTGCATAAACAATGCAAAAAATAATGCAGACGACAGAGATAATACAAATAAAAATCTCCTACATAGGATAGGTAGCTTTTGACCTTGAACCTTCCCTTGTAAAAGACTATTGGATTTACACGCTAATTAGTAGAAGTGATGCCTTGAACTATTCAGCTTTTTGTGTAAACCAAGATAATAGAATTCATACAGGATCTTTCCGAACATATTTAGTTTTTACGGTTGTGTCCATTTTGGCCCTGGGTAATTCTTGGTTTCATGAGTGCTTTAGAGAACTAAGTCTTATTGCTCTCATAGAAGTGGCTCATTCACACTCATATGGATAACTTCTCATTAAGAATATCTTGCCATACCCCACTTGGATTTTCAAAATATGAAAATCATTAAAAGCGTAGCTTACCCTAAATAACGCCGCAGGCATCACTGTTGTATCCTAGGAATGAGTAGGAGAAGTTATCTCCGCAGTGATACTACTGGGTCACACACAATTTCATTGTCCCTCTGAACCTAGGTCTTGGAATCTCCAATCAATTAGGTAGAGTTCCATTGAGACAACTCTTAAAAGATAAGCTTAAAGCTCATTCCCCTTGATACTTTCACTTGTTCTCTGGTCAACACCTCTCAGGTAACGGATCTATATTTTGTCTTTTGACCTTATGTATCATAGATATCAATCTCAAATGAGAACAAGTGTTATATGGAATTATGTCTACGAACGTCACTTGAAGACTTACCATACTATTCTATGTCCATTCAATTTCCGATTGAATCTTATGATTAGTCTAAATTTTGGCACAAAGTTAATATACAATTAAATCTTATAATTAATCAGAATTCTAGCACAAAGTTAATATACAATTTGGGAGTAATTACCAAAAACTCTTCTTCCCCACAATTATGTGACTATCTAGAATTTGTTCACATAATTATGATGATTGGGGTATAGTCACAACTATAACTCATACTAGCATTTACCAAAACCATAAATAAATAGTAAATTTCGTTTCAAAGAGGTAAAACTAATCACTTCAGTTTCAAAAGAGAAAACCCCCACATGAAATAATTATTTTTCACATTTTCATGCCTGGTATCCAACAAGGACTGGGATATCCTTTTAATAAAATGATTAAACACTCCATGAAAATCGAAGTCGTCCAAATATTGAAACCTTAGAATGATCTCCGAAACATTACGATCATTCTTTACTGACAACTAACATATGGGACAGGAATCTAACCCAGTTCAAACAACACACCTTACAAATAGATAACCCACTATAGCATGTAAATTATATAACCAATTGTCGGTTAGAGTTTTGTAAACCCAGAAAAATTACTCAAGACATTAGTAACTCTAATTTGGCAGTAAAAGTTATTCCAAGGCCAACACTTAATTACATGATGGACAATTTAGGATTGCAAGACAACAATTTTTCCTTCACGAATAGGATCCTTGTCCATAAACAAGAGCAAAAATGGCAGCCCTCTGGAAGCCAAGTTCCATGCGTCCTGATGGTTATTGTTGGAAAAATGTTCAAAAACATTTAAAGCGAATAAAATTGTCACTAAAGAATTGCCCAAAATTTTTAAAAAATATAGAGTAAAACTAATTTATCTTAATTTTGGGTCAGGCCCAAATGAATTTTCCTAATGAGTTTGTTTAATCCATATTGGGTTTAGGCCTAAAGAAGGAAGAGAAGAGGTTTTACTTAAAAGTTGTGTCGGTTCGGATTGAATCCCTCTAATGAGACATGTCTCTCCAAAGAGACATCAACATATCTATATATAGGGGAGTCCTCCTCTCATTTAACATAATTGAAATTTTGTACACGCTTTGCATGCATAGCATTCTATTACCCTTTTGAGAATACACCGCAGTTTCTAGGTTTGTCTGACAAGAGGATCGAAGTGTTGCCTCCTCCTGTCGAAAGTTGTTGTATCCTGAGAAGCAAACGTCCGATAATTCCATTAGCATCAGTGTGGGGGACGCAATTTGCTTTAAGGACAGAGTATACTACTCGCCTCGATTCGCCAATTTTTGGAATCACAAATTGGCTCTTGTAAGTAATTATCCGTTCTGTATTTTTCGTTTATAGATTTTGTTTAATTTGTACACTAGAAATCTAACTTTGGTACACCGGAAGCAACAATCTTAAAGCAAATTAATGGTCCTTGTATGATTTTGAAAATATTGAAGGCACTGTCGCTTTTATTTTATTATTGCTGCAAACAGTGCCTTTTACAGTAACAATGCCCTTTACAGTGACCCTTAACAATATACCTTCGGTTTCAAGAAAGACGTTGTTCACGGGATTAAACCACTGTTATAAACATCAATATTTTATGCCTTTGGGTATCATCACAGTGAATTTTAAAAAGTAAAGTGACCATTGTTCTTATTTTCTAACGAACACTAAACTGTTAAATATAAGAGGTATTATATTTCCACAATATACTTCTAAAAACAGCATTACTTGATTAGGCATCACAAAAAATTCTTATTAAATGACACTTGTTCCACAAGTAATATCCAGTTAACGTATAGTGATTTTTGTTTCATTGAATTCCCTTTGGTCCTGAGTGTTTAAATTTCAGAAAGTTACTGCCATTTACAAATCCATTATTTGACTAGTTTATTAAGCACATTAGGAAAAGGGAAACCGAAATAGTGCATTTACACTGTTAGTGCAAGGCTTAACATTTTCTTTCCAATCATTGCATATTTTTCCGAGTGTTGCTATTGGAATAAGTGGTTTCAGAAGTCAACATAGTGGATTCTAATCCTAAAGAGTGGTGGATAGATACATGAGCCACTCGCCATGTATGCTCAAATAGGAAGATGTTCACCAGCTACAAACCGGTGGATTCAGGCGAACAGCTTTTTATGGGAAACTCTTCAAGCTCCAAGGTCAATGGGCAAGGAAAAGTGATTTTGAAAATGACTTCTGGGCGAGAGCTGACTTTGAATGAAGTGCTTCATGTGCCCGAAATTCGTAAGAATTTAGTGTCAGGCTCACTACTTAGCAAGAATGGTTTCCGACTGGTTTTTGAATCAGATAAGGTTGTCT
>JABCMJ010006288.1:0-56801 GCA_014822125.1 Arbutus unedo
AAACAGGTGAAATCAAAGGACATTACTTGAATGCTAATGCGGGTAAGTGTGAAGAAATTATCAAAAGAGCTGTCTTTGCCAGAGAATTAGGAGTTCCTATTGTAATGCATGACTATTTAACAAGGGATTCACTGCAAATACTAGCTTGGCTCATTATTGCCAAGATAATGGCCTACTTCACATCCATTGTGCAATGCATGCCGTTGTTGCTATCCCATATTCTGGAAGTTCTTCAAACATAAATCTGCCAAAAACTATGCAACAAAGCGACAAGTCCCTATTTTAACA
This sequence comes from Arbutus unedo, assembly GCA_014822125.1. Classification (NCBI taxonomy): domain Eukaryota; kingdom Viridiplantae; phylum Streptophyta; class Magnoliopsida; order Ericales; family Ericaceae; genus Arbutus; species Arbutus unedo. Next base: position 289 of record JABCMJ010006288.1, read on the forward strand.
CCGGTGAAATGTGTGAAATTGGTAATTACTACCAACTCATCTAAAAGCTTAAACTCCTGGGAAATGTACCCGACAGTATCATGCTATCCAACCACCTCTCTCGCATGCAAGCCTGTCTTGCACTTATAGATGACATCCTATACAAAGACGAACATAATACGAACGGAGAAGTGTAATTTAGGGTTGCACGTCTAGATGACATTATACACAGAGGCAACCACAACACAAAGGGAGAAGTACTGTTTAATCACAACTCTGATATGGTGTTAAATTATTGACCAACAATTCAGCTAAAAGCCTAGGTAATGAAACGGGCCATAAAATGTATGTGAAGCTATCCAACAGAAATAAAATAAGAAAGAGTATCTCTCTGTATAAGAAATTGATAGAGCACGACTGAAATCCTCGGAATTAAAATAACCACACGGCTAAACATCACCAACAGACAAAGCAGTGTAGGAAATTTTAGAGTGACTTACTTGTACCAGTTGAATAAGCTCACACCAACCATGATTATAATAAGACCAATCCCTTTCAACCAAGTGAATTTATCATGGAAGTAAAACACAGCAACCTAAACAAGAATAATCCAATATGAGCAATTCAGTGGGTAACAAAATGGAGTCAGCAGCCTCTCCTGACTGCGCAACTTTGAAAACTTGTAAGAACAAAAGCTACGATATCTAAAACTTGAGCTCGTCACATAATAAAAATTAGAATGGAAATAACCCAAAAAAAAGTGCTTCTATCTATCAGATGAGAGAACTACACGTGACCAGTGATGGACAGCTCTAATGTACACACGACGATATTAACATCAAACGCAAACCTCTTTCACCCAAATATACTAACAACACAATTTTACTTAGGTGGTTTGGTCCTCGTACTGGATAAGTGGGACGCCATTAGAATCACCGAGAAAGGTCTAGCACAAACATTATGTCAAATTTGCATTGTTCAGGCAATTGCTTCCACGACGCAGCTCTAATCATGACGTAATATATAAATCCAGGCAAAGCCAGTTTGGGGGAAAAGCCGGGGAAGGAGAAGGGGGAGGGGAGAGAGAGAGCAGGGTTCCTTGGCAGATCGCATGGTTCACTATGGTTTTTCATTTTCTGGAGGTAATGAGGCTAAGTCTTCAATCGTCTTAGTGTTTGAACTGATTCTTATGTGTATCATATTCTTTTCTGTAACTTGGACATCAGTTACCTGCATCAGCTAAGAGGCTGGGACTACTAACAGCTCTCTCTTGCTTTCAAGCTTGACTGAGATGGTTATTCTTGATATAACTGCGGACAAACATGATTGTTGGATTGTTGTTATGTCATCAATTATTTAAAAAGCTGAAGATGTCAGGAAACGGACCAAACATCGAGGCAATAGTGCCCCTAACGTCCAACTACGTCGCATGTGAAAAGGCAAACAAACTGACTTGAACAAGGGGTAAGAACACAAGCAGAGCAAGAACAGCATACAGAATGACAGATAATAAGGGTGAGAAGACTTGAACAGAAGAGCTCTTTCATCAGAGTGAGCCCTAATACCATATTAGATCACCCAACGTCTAAAAAGCTCAATTTGTTAGGAATTCAAAAAATGTCAAAAATCCAGCTGAAAAGAGTATTATTCGTTGAGCTACAGAGGCTAGTATATCTGCCCCTTTTAAGTGAAGGAAATAACAGGCCACTTTCAATTCCAGAAGTTGAGATTTACTTGGTTATCACTGAACTAATTTCTAGGTATCACTGAGAAAATGTCACAAGGCATTGCCATAGTCAAGAACTAATTCTCTCCTAAAATTCACTAAATATAAGTTGGGAAAGATTTTGAATGATTTCTGATAAAAATAAAAAAATTGTGGACATTCTCCAACAGAAATATGAAAGTAACCACAAGACAAACAATGATAAAATGATAATACTTGACAATTACTTTTCATGGAGAAACCTTTACAGCATGCATATGCATAAAGAAAAGTTGGTGGTCCATTCAGCAATCATAGCTCCTTCGACACAATTATCAGACATCTCCAGCTACTATAGTGGCTTTACTATTATCGGAGGTCAGATTGAAACACAGAATATGTAACTTCCACAAACGTATTTTGTATGCTGTTTAAACAGGGCAATAATCTGAACAGCACTTACCAAAATAGTGACAGCCTCCTTGACAACTCCTGCTATTGTCACAGTTACTGCACTAGTTATTGAAACAAGAATGTATTCTGTCAATACCTGGAAAGAAAAACGGGATCCAAAACAAAAACGAAAAAATGAATAAGAACAGAAGGTAATTGGATAGGCATCCTGTGAGCAGATACTCTAATGTGATTATGGCTGAGTCTAATGTTCATAAGATGAAAACATAAATGGATTGACAAGTTTGACATCCGCAGTCCAAAATTTGTGACGATAAGAAATCACCACTGGTAGCACAGGGTAGATTTAACAAGAGAAAAAAAAAAAAGAAGAACGTACAAATAGAGATCATAAACATGTCAGGATAAAAGGAATAAGACTGCTACCATAAAAAAAGCAAGAGTTCCACCAAAAAGCATTAGCAGGCAACTTCGAACAATATGGCCCGAACTATTGAAGTAATTGCTTGCTTTGAACTCGTCCCAAGGATCCATAATAAGGGAGAGAAGAGCAGTTGCCAATGCCATTACTGGAGTTACGTAGCTCATAAGGGTGATTGGATCTTTTAGGCCTGAAAACAACCAAATCCAAAGAATTGAATTAGTGACTTGGTCTTTGGAAAAGTAATTCCAACCATAACATAAATTTGCGATCAAAACACTTGAATTTTGTTTTATACCATGACCATCGGTCAACTTTGAAACCTGATTGGACTATTGTCAAGCAGACGAAAACATTAAGACCCCACCTTGTTTTCCTTGTTTTCAAGGTTAGATTGATCCAGTTAAGGTAATCGAAACACCAAAAGGAAATAGAAGGAGTTCCTATTTCAAAACATAAAGAGAAAACCACAATCTGAAAGTAAAGTACACCCTCCTTGATCAGCAACATAGTAAACTAAAAGAAAGATGTAGGAAATACATTGCAAACTCATTTTCTTCTCCGTTTTTTACGCAAAGCCTCTGGAATGGTAGCTACCCTTGCAGACAGCAAATATCTGTCACTTGCCTCCCAAGTTCAACACAAAGACATCCATCACATTCCTCTCTAAGAAGCTGGGATACGGACACTGGACACGGATATGACATGACACGGACACACAAATACATTATTCCACTTAAATGTAGTATACGAACACTCAGAGATGCATTCAATTATGTCTCAGCATAATAGAAAGTCCCAAATTAAATAATACAAAAGATAAAACAAGTTATGAAGAATCTAGATTGACATGGGACTCAAAGAAATTCTTAAAAAATGTGCAATGGCATGGCTATGTGTGGGGAAGGCTCCTCCTCCGAATCTATCATTGGGGAAAAACTTAGAATCTATCATTGAGAAGGCTCCTCTCGGAATTGACAACAATGGGAAAGATGGGAAAGTGGTTGCGGAGGATCAACCCTCATTTGAAGACAGGCCTGGCGAAAGCCCCTTTGAAAACTTCTCTTCTACCAAGCGCCGAGTTGATCGCAGTAATTATTCGCTGCTCTCGTCTTCTCCGCCCCGAATTCTAACTCTATCCGCTACTTCTTAGCCTCGAACCTATTTATCAAATCCTCAAGGACAACCTTTTCCTTCTCAAGACCGACCTTCTTAACATCCAACCTTGCCTGCCAGCCTCTAAAGCAGTTCTCTCCCTTGACGCCCTAGATATCTCAGCCTCAAGATTCGCCTTCTCGGCATCGGCATCGGCCTTGTTCGCTGTGGAAATAATCCTCTCAGCTTCTAGGGCTCGCTTGGTAATGATCAACTCATCCAAGGCCTCAACCCTCGATCTCTTTGCCTCCTCCATGCGTTGGGCAACTATTAGGCCTGACCCTGACATCTGTAAAACAAAACAAATAAATTTGAGGAAATCGACAGAAAGACAAAAACCTCGAGAAAGGCCGAAGAGAACGCACCATATAACTGCAATATGAAAATTGGCGAAAGAGATCGTTAAAGCTCATCCCATCCATGTTCTGAAGGTCACGAGATAGGTGAAGAGCAATCCCGGGACATCATAAACATAACTATCCCAGGGACAGGTCGACCCTGGAAAAGAGGGGTCGGTACACGAAATCACTAGAAGGGTTTAACCCAATGGCCTGAGGAGTCAACAAAGAAAGAGCAACCTACTTATTACCATCTCCCCCAAGGCGAGCCCTTTTCGGCTAAAGAGCCTCCAGGCCAAAGATTTCCTCATAATTAAGCCCTTGATCCTAGAGGAGTTGACCGTTAGTAAATACATCCTCAGGTTGGGGCAAGGATGTATCCTCATAAACAAAGGATATAGCATCAGGAACAGGGCCAAGGGAAGCTGACAACCCCACTTGCTGAGGTGCCATTCTACCGCCTTGAGAGGCTCGGAGCTGGTCCGCCCGTCGTTTCATCATTTGTGTCATGGAAAGAGCATTCTTCATCCCAACAGAACCCCTAGGGTCCGACATTTGCTGGATCTCCTACATAGACAGCGCTTGAGCGATGCTCTCGAGACCCTTGAGAACTCCTCTCGATCGACTGTTCACGATGGGTGAGGGTGGCATCTTCTTGAATAGAAGTGTTCATGAGCAAACTAGGACCCTTGTCTGAAACCTCCCGATGAGAGTTATTAGAGGGAGCCACCCTGATAGATTGGTGCTCGAAAGACCCCCCGAAAGGGTCAGGAGCAAGAGGCTCATAGGGGCTGAGGTCCAATTGCATACACCCATGTATATAGTAGATAATCAAGTCACCGTCGTCATCAACTGGAAAACCTTCCTTGGTGGTAAAAAAAGATACGGAAAATAGTTAAGCAAAATATGAGCACAACGACCGGTACCCCAGAAGTCAGCTGGATTTGTGTAAGCCAATGCCCGATCAATGTCATCGACAACAAAAGGATATGTGCTCACCAGACTCCGAGCAGAGGTGACTCCTGCCAGAGAAAGAGGGGCAAATCAACGCAGGGTTTTATTCCAAGATAGAAGAAAGCAAAAATCTAACAAGCAAAACTCACCGGAAAACCTCTTAAGCGCGGAACCCACTCAGCTCCCTTGACGCCGACAGGGTACTCTCACGCCCCTGACTCTTCAACCGTTACAGGGTCTATGCCCTTGGACGAGGACGAAAGCCCCTGGATTGGTTTTTTCTTAGATTCTCAACATCTTCCATGTGCTCTCCTCCCCGCCGAATTCATGTGGAGCCATCTTCAAGGAGTAACAATGGCGACTCGCAGCCATACCCATGTTTGTGCCTAAAATCTTAACGAAACTTGTGAAATCACCCTATAGAAGTTCCTAGTGGCTTGGAAAGGGGCTATTCCCCAATAGCACAAGGATTGGAGAATCAAGGGGTGGAGGGGAAACCTAACGCCTCCCTCCACTATAGCAATAAGCGGGAAATACAAAGAGTTGCCATTTGCAACGGGAGCAGGAACCTCACCTGCCGGTAGAAGGCGGAGCTCTACATCATTAGAAATCGCGTACACCTCCCTAAACCTATTTCTAAGTTCATCGATAAACATCTTTCTCAAAGCCGTAGCCATTGAAGGGATCGAAAGAAAGAATCAGCACTTACAAGAATCACTGAATCACCACAACAGCAAGAATGGCGGTAATTCAAGATGCTCGGAGTGAACAACCAACCCAATGAAAGGGGAACCCCCGTTTACTTATACGAGCATTAGGCGAGAAATACTAAAGGGCAGTTTTTCAATATAAATGCTCGAAAGAAAGAACCAAACATCACATCACATTTAATGCGCACAGGGTAGGCAGCACGCTCGTCACGAGAGAGAACGAGCCAACCCCTTTTTTATCCACACTATTAGCTCACTGCCACGCAGCCAACTTGGGAATGTGCCCGGGCAGCAACAAACTAAGGGGCAATTGTAGAGGCTATAAATATCTGGGTTGACAAAACCTAGAACTCACCTGGACAACCTAAGCCACATGCTCGGCATGGGTCGGATCACGATCGCAACCAAGCCATCGTAGGTTAGCTTGGCTTAATTACCACGAACTTACAATGCCAATCAACAACATGATGTGTCAAATCAGCCCACAATAGGGGGTAGCAAGTATGAGGAATGTACTTGAGTTTGTACCGATGAACACTCAACAAAATCCTGTAAATAGGGGTGAACATCATCCAGAAAAGGGGATGGAGAACTGGTATAAAAGATACTAGATCAACGAATTGTAGAACTTTTTAGCCACTTTCAAAGGATCCGTGTCAGCAATCATTTTAAGCATCATTTTCATTTACTTGTATTTGAGCTCAACGAGGGTTCTAATTCTTTGAGCAATCCCTCAATCTGATACTTATTGAACCATTAGAGAGCATTTCGACAAGAGGCCAGAGTGTCTCTGACGGGTGTTTCCTTGAGCAACTAAGACTGTGGGATCGAGTGGGACAGACTGCATTTGGCTCCTTCTCCAGCTCTGACAGGACTCGTGGAGGAGTCTCATAAAACCATACCCACGCTGTGAATCCTCTATAAATATTTTTTTTAAAACTCAATTAAAATGTCAACTTAATTTAAATATGATCCGTCGTAACAATTATTGTTTTATCATCTTCATATATCAGGCCATCAAATTTTTATTTTTTTGTTATAATCACATTTTAGAGAGTATCAAGAAGTGTCGACTTCATATCTTATGTTCTTTATCATACATAGCATAGTAATTGTCGGAAGTGTTGCAAAAAGAGTGTCGGACATGTGTCTGAATTAAGATTTTCATTTTTTTACTATGAACATAGGAAAATATTTGCGGACACGTATCCGAGAGTGTCGGTATCCGACACGGACATGTCCCCTTCTTTTAAATGTCCATGCTTCTTATTTCCTGTCATAATGTGTAATCTTTTCAAAGCATGCACGAGAACAAAGTGCCTAGGTTTCATATGAAATAAGTTTACAATGTGACGTATAAGAAAATCATTTGTATTCAATTTTACATTGCAACAAAATCAAAAGGCATCAAATAAGTTCATTGAGGTTTACCAAGAGCAACTTGCAAGGGACCTTCACAAAAATTATTACACTAATCACCACGCTGTCACATTTCAGCTGAACCCATATAAAATGGAGGAAGTGCATTAAGAATCCCACTTCCATTTAACTGGTCAAAAAACTCTATAAACCTACAAAGAGCAATACGTGTTTTCTCTGTTAACATCTGATTCCAGTAAAGGTCTCCCTCAAGTCCTCTAATGCTTCACACTCACAACTCTAATTTGGAGTGTTTGGTATATACTGAAAGATGCTACGAAGTCTTTTGTGGCAATGTTCTGCTGCCAAAAGGTCAGGATCACTGAGAACATGTAGTTGTCTAGATATGAAGCTGGCTAGGAACTTAGATTCTGTCAAGGTACCAGGCCTTGGGTTAATTTCAGGAACTCTATATCTACCTACCAGTTGAAAGAAACACACCTTTTGAATTTACACGCAGTGACAAGGCCTAGGGTTATGATATTGGTTGAACAATTTTGAAAATGAAATTATCCACAAATTTAGCACAAGAATATGCCTTTTGCTTTTGGAACTCAGAAACTTTTTCAAGAACACATTACCATAATCATTAAAGAACACAATGTGTGAAAAGCAAAACACACATAGGAGTGAGATTATACATCAAGTTGCGAGACCATGCAATACTACCAAGGAAAAGAGAAAAGAGACTGATCGACATGTTTAAAATATATTTCCAGAGACAAGTTTGAGCATCGACTTCATCATATCTGCTCCAATAACACTAGTATTAGAGTAGGAACTGCTTCAATGTCCAAATGCAGAATATTAATTGTAAGGCCATCTACTCCAACAAGAAGTTATTTCAAGCCACCACAAGTTTGTGCAATAACCCCTTAATATGCTGGCAAAAATAGAAAATGGTCTGTGGGGCCATTGAGGATGTTAATGGGTACCCAACTGCCAAATGAAACTTCTCATCCAAGACAAATACAGATCAATTGCAATTCCAGGTTGTAGAAAGAGGATTTTATTTTCTCCTCTTGGTAACAAAGTTAAGGAATAAGGAAACATTGACCGAATCCATCGGGTACTTCTTTGGGTGCAAAATCAGTTGAAATAGTCTTTTTTCTCTTTCTTGGGCCTTAAAATAAATACAAGAAGGAAAAGGGAACATACGTATTTCAATGACTTCTTTTGTAATGTACATGCTAAGGTAAAAACCATTTACTTTCTCCGCACTATAAAATGAAATCAAGCTGCACGTTGTTCAACGCATCTTATGCAGATTAATGCATCATAAGCACCTATAATATCATTAATACAAAACAAAACAGAAACGTTTTGGATCCTTAATTTCCACTGTCCATTTCTCAAAGACAGAGAGAAAAGGAACTACCCTGTTAGGTACCTAATATGGTCCATCCACAATATCAGGCATTCATGGATTTGTTTCCAAAGTGGTATAAGAATCCAAACCAAAACCATAGCAATAATAATTTCCAAAGAGAGTTTTGGTAAAATCTAACATGGTCAATTTTTTCCACCTAGGTGTCATAATGATTGCAGACAATTCTAAAGGTGTGATCAAAAGCATGTTACTCTAAGCCCCTCGAGGGTATACATTTTAATCAAGTGTGCTGTGTGGTTTAGGGTTCCTAGTACTAGGGACTATCAGGTATTGTTCAAAAGGTTCTGTCATTTTCTGTTGCTCATTGATTCCCTGCTTACTACGAATTTCAAGCCAAATCTGACTTCACCACCCCTTCCAAAAATGCACTTTACCCTGGGATTTCAGAGAGACTTTCTCCTGGAATCTGCAGAGCATTAGCCTAACCTCAACCAACTTACTCTTGCCACAACCAAAATTTTACTTCCTCAACAAGGCAGCTGGGAGGATCCAAAATGATCAAATGCCTGAGGCTACCAAAACATCCAATATAAGGCAGCCTTGGTTCCGCTTCTTAACATTAAATCTTACATCACAAAGTGCTTTTTAAAACAATACCCTTTGTCAAATGATGGGCGGGATTTTTCGCAGCAAAGTCTTTCTCCCTCTAAAAGTGGTTATTGAATGTCATACAGTCAAAACCCCATCTTGTCTACATTATAGTGCACATTCAAAACAAAGTCAAAATAGAAAAACGTTGACTTTACCATTCAGGGTTGATATTTCGTTAAATTATATGGATTAATAACGAGGAAACGTGGCAAAGGAACCAAGAAGACTGTAACACTAGAAAGCATCAACCAGAAGCAGGGCTTCGGGTGTGGTCAGTCAAAAAGATTCTAAGACGAAACTGAGATCTGCACATTGCAAAATATCATCATAAAGACATCTGGACATGTGCATTTGTAACCACCTGTGGACTTGTTAAAATCCCATTCATCAAAGTGAATGAAAGAAAGTGCTTACCATATACTTCTTTCTTTATATCCATTTTGTTACAGCACGTCCAACAGAATAAGTGCCCCGGCACATGCCAACATAAAACACAACATAAGTTTATTCAAAACGAGGGACACAACAGGAAACAAAAACGTTAAACCACAAAACTGAACATGAGAAAAGTATGTAAAACATGAACAGAGACTAGCCATACCTGAAGAAGGATTTGAGTCATGCTCCAACGAAATCCAGACATAACAGCAGCAAGCATAACGAAAACGAATCCCCAGAACTCAAATTCGGTCTCCTTTACAACTGTGATACACAAAGATGTAAGTCAGGATTGAAAAACCAACGACATTAAATATTGATAGAAAAGAAATGAAGTTGATTGTTTCTTAACAGCAGTGAGTTGGTTGCTATTATTTTCCTCTACAAATGGGTGAAACAGAATACATTGCCAAAAGAAGAAGGTTAATCCAAGAATTAGATCATTTTTTGTTTGAAGAAGGATTAAGTTGAATGTCAAAACATGCCAAGAAACCAGATACTGAACCACAACAGTCTCTTGACACTGAAAACAAGATTCAGCTAATTTACATCAATAACTGTCGCATGCAATGGTAGCCTCTATGGTCTTCAGAACACAAATGGTTTCGGTAAGAGGAATGGCTACGGGAAGGTGGTATGACACATGTCCTAAGTTGAGGTGCCCTAGGAGTAGGCCTCTATAGATTACAATATAAGAATATATTTAGTTCAAGAGATAATCTTCCAACAAAATGGAGTATCATTTGTCCAATTATTCATGTAAAGCACTATTCTAGAAGCATTATGATCAATTTCTTTTATTATTTGTCTCGCTGGAGCTCCAATCTCTCTAATTTGAAAAGGAAAAACTTCAAAATTGATTTGCATCACTAAATTCATTAATTTGGAACATAGGTGCACCATATTTTGAAACATATGTTGCAAAACGAAATTCACTAGGACATTAGCATTTTTTGCGAACATAGGATAGCATCACCAAATGGAATTGTTCCACTATGTGTAAGTTGCATAGGTACCATCCCATCAGAACACAAGAGACTAACCGCCACAACACAAGCGCAAAGAAATGATCATAACATACCAGAATAGTATTGATATTACTATTCCTAATGATTTCTCAAATTCCGTTTTGTCCCTTGTGCACTGATACATGATTAACTTGATTAGACTTGAGGGGTAATCCATCTTTAAATACTAGCTAAAAAGGCAACATCTGAAAATCTCTTTCTCATGCACCATGTGGTTGGTCCAGGTCATATATTGTAAATGTCGTAAATTGTCTTAAATTCACAGAGATTATAATAATAACACATCGGGTCCGACCTAATTTCTTATTGTTGGGTATTTTGCCTAATTTGTTACATTGGGTTTTCCTACAAAAAAACGGTTTTTATTTTTATTTTTTATTTTAAATGTGTGTGTGTGGTGTGTTTTGTTGGGGGGGGTTGTGGGGCGCTGGTGTTTCAAGGGTTTAATGTTTAATGTGAGAGCTACAGATAATGCTCGACCATTGTATACTCCTCTTTCATACTCAAATTCCTCTTCTTATCTTCCCACTTGGACTGCAGTACATGCCTCGTTCTATACTTTTATCTCTAATTTATGTTGTGTTAGACCTATTTCTATGTTGTTTAGTATCATTTTCTTTAGTTGTGTTTGGTAGGTAATTTTACAAGTTTGGTGACAAAAAAGAATGAAAAGGAAGAGATATCACAAGCTTGAGCATTTTATCTAGAAAGAAATAAGGAATTGACTTGTAGCTCATGCGGTAGAGGAGCAAGGTGGAAAACTTGAGGTCACAGGTTCAACACTTTGAGGGAGCACAAGGTTTATTTCTTGAGGACGTATCTAGATGCACATGTTGCGACTCCTCAGATGCACATGCCATGAGAAGCATGGGATGATTTTCCCTTGAATTGACAGGAAACAAATGTTCATTCCTATGCAATTCAAGGCAAAGAAGTTCACGCAATTCGACAAATTCGACCATGCAAGTTGATTGGTCAAAGAATACATTGGGTTGATCTTGTACGGATCATCTTTTGTGTATATGAAAGATAAGCTTGGAGAAGCATCATAGGGGAACAGGGATCTTGCTCCTTATTTTATTTTTTTAGCATTTCTTTGTATTATTTTTATAGTTCTTATTAGAGAAATTGGAGGAGATTATTTTGTTGAAATTTCCTACTTAATAGATTTAAGTAAGTTCTTCTTATTTATTGTCTTTATTTTAAATATTACCATGTTAGGCATTAGTTGCTAGGGCTAGGATGAAATTACATGTTTAAAGTATTTATGATTATTTATGTGCTTTAAATAATCATAAATATTTTAAACATGTACCAAATAAAAATAACATGTTTTAATTTGATTAAAGTTTTTCTTGTTCATTTGTATATTTTTCATTGAAATAATGGAATTGGATTTTCATTGTGTTTTATTGGAGTCGGTTATAATATATTCCAAAAAATGATATAAATTGTGTTTTGATAGATTCGAGAATGTTTCAATTCTACATCTTGTTTTGGCCAAAAAAAAAAAAAATTTATAGCAACTAAAAAATTATAATTTTGGGGAAAAAAATTATTTTTCACAATAAAAGAATCTTGCAACCTATTTATTCTGTAGAGCAATAGAAGGATTAAGGAGCATAAATATTATAGATGTCGTGTATGTAATGGTTTTTAGTGCCCTTGCACTATAGTTACTTGTTTAATTCATCTTTTATATTTCCATTTTTGTCTTGTTTCACATCAAAAGCCCACAAGTTGTTGAACTTGATTAAGAATTTTATTTTTGATTGATTGAGTTTTTCAACTACCTTTTATTCACAGTAGTCCCTTGGGTTCGAACTCATTCTTGCCATATCCATACCTCCAATTGATTCGTGGGCTTATGAGTACATTAAAATTTCACAACATGGACATAGGCTTTAAGCTAAACCAACCCTTTGCCTTGAACTATTGGGTATTAACGTCTTTTTGTCATTTTTTCTCAATTCTTATCAAGTTTGCGTTAAATTTTTTAGATTAACAAAAAGAATCTAGAAAGTAAAAAATTACGACCAAAAACCGCTAAAAGTTCACTAAAGACAAAAAAGTTCGAAAGGTATTGTTTTCACTATTTTCAGTGTCTTTAATGAGGTCTTATCTAAACTTTTTTTAATTCCAATCTATATTTTTATGCTTTTTCGATTCTTCTTGTCGAGACAAATAAAAATGCATAAAATTTTATGAAGGACTATACAAAAAATTGCAAAATGTCAAATAATACCCATTGTTTCTAACAAAAGATAGTTTAGTCCAAACTCAGCCTAAATCTTTTGTTTTCATGCGCGATTTCTCATCCTTTTGAAGTGATTGCTCCAATTATATGGAAGAAGAAAGGTGATACTATGTTACTTGTATTTATCAACTGAAATGGGAGGGAGCACACCAAATCCTATCAGTTGAGGATTCCCATATAAACCACACATAAAAGGGCAGCAAATGCAAGAAAGCTTGCATTGACCAACTATTTCCTTCAAAACTGAGTTACAACAACTGCAGTGTAAGATTGTTGTGGCTAACGTCCTTTCAAGAGAATAAATGAAACAAAAAGAAGAAATACTTGCAAAAGTGTATTAGTAGCAAGAATGGAATTGATGACGCTACGCACCTGTTAACAGTATTCCAACGGATATGACAAAGATGATACCCAAAAGTTTTAAGCTTGGAGATTCCAACCTAACAAAGAAACGTCCACATTAAAACCGAGAACACCAGATAAATCCAAGCAGACGTATCATTACTGTTAAAAGTAAAAGCCTTACTCTAGACAAGGGATGATCAAACTATATCACAGAACATACTTTCTTGATTGCAATGACAGAAGGCATAAAATTACAAAAAAAAAAAACATTACATAAATTACAAACTGGTTTCAATACAATTGCAAAGATATGTAACACCCAGTGACATTAATTTTAGCAACAACAAATGAAACGCACAGGTTTGGGACAGGTGGTGATCCAACATTGCTATCACAGCTCAGGATGGGGAAGTCTTAGGTTTGAGTCTCTGCATTTGCCTATATTCCCTGTTTTCCTACTTGCATGTGTTCTTCTTGTGCACTCTGCTGCTCTCTGTGCAACGTCTTGCACATGAGGGACGGTGTTTGAGAGCTTACTATGCATTATTAAGACTTAGGACCCATCCTAATAGCTTTCAGGATAAGTGTGACAGGAAAACGAATAACTACCAACCATAGGTTTGCATATTAAGAGCTAAAAACTGAAAACTTCTGGGGTTCCCTGTTAGAGTGTTGGATAATTCAAAGCAAGTCAACATTTCAAAATTTGAACGCCTTTTCAACTTATAATATAAACAGAAAAATTTCACTACTTCAATTGCTTTTAGACCAAGTGCAAGTAATTAATTATGTTTATGAGAATGCAGCTCACACTAAACCCACAAAATACCATGCAGCAGTTCTAACAAAGATGGAATCAGATCATTAGTATGGGAGCAGAACCAAAATGAATCTTAACCAACTATCAAAAGTACTTGGTCAAACCCAAATACCCAATTAGCAGCTTCAACCCCTTTCTTTAAACCTTCGAAAAAATATACATTTCACAGCCTTCAGTAAATTCTCCCAAGCACAAACTAAAGAGTTCTATAGAAGAGTTAATTCAGCAAATCAAAGTTCCTTACTTATATACCAAACCAATCAAATAAGGGACATCCAAAAGAAACTCCACAGAACTAGAGGGCGACCAAAAAAAGGTGATTTAATGATGTTTTACCTAAAAGCAAAAGCAAATAGAAGGAGAAATATAGGAGATGCTGATTTGCACTGCAAAAGTAGAGGAAAAGGGATTGAAGTCAGAAGTATAATAAAATGAAAAAAAACATAGCTATCACTTTCTCTTTAGAACTTAACATAAACTAATAGAAGCAGCGGAGCAAGGGAACAAAAATAGAGAACGATCCACATGACAATGTCATCCCAGATGCAGCAACAAGGAAAGGAAGACCAACCATAGTGGCAAACGTAACCGAGATGAAAACAAGGGAGGCATTGCTTAAGTTGATATCCAGTGCTGTTCCCAGGGCAGTTGGTACAACTGTGAAAGGAAAAGTCCATCTGTAGCATTAGTTATTTGAGTAGTTAATGAAATAAGTAGCACAAAATCAAACTAAATAGCTTAACATGTGAAGGTACAAAATTCTGGGTAAGATGGAAATCTGGATGAGAAAGAGAGAATGAGAAATGCACGACATCTCTCGATTGGGAGAAATAAGAAAATGAGCCTTCAGTTATGAGATGAAGAATGCACTACTTGGAATCTTGGAGACAGGATCTAATCTGCTATAGAGTAATGACTAATGCAGTCAGGGGCACAATTCATGTAATCCACGGTAATTCCCTGTTGGCAAAATCTACCAAACTGGAATTTCAACAATAATCTAACCTTTAGAACTACTCCTTCATACATTCAGATTTGTTATGATACAAACAATTCCAACTCCACTTGAATAGAAATTGGTCAAATTGTATTTTCACGCGAATGCAAGAGTAGCAAACAAAAAATTGGCAAAAATTTCTCCTTAATTGACTTTCAGAGTACCAAAAAATCCTGCAAACTTGAAGTTTCAGTTTCAGAAAACTGGAAATCCCATCTACAGGAGTTTCGACCTTATTATGAACGCACCATTTGGTATACTACACCATGCAAGAATCGTACAATTAACAAAATATGCCCCGCGATTTGGTTCGATATACCAAGAGATCAAATCAACTTTATCCACGGGATTCTAATTGCAAAAGGAATAACATATATGAATGCATGTTTGGTTTATTGAGAATGAAAAGAAATTTCATTAAATATAAAGGAAGAAGTTACCAGTACAAATAAAACGAGGGCAAAGCATATATGAACGCAGGGTGTACTAAGCTTATATTACTTCGATGATCAATCTTGGATTAATGATTCTTCTTATTAATCAAACCACAAGCATAAAAGGATGGTGATACAACATGGCAAGATCCATAGTGCAATATAGGATAAGAGATGAATCTAAGGCTTGAAACCATATCTCTTGGCATAGACGTGTATGTCCACCTATTACATCTTGTTCCTAAGAATCATGTACACGTCTAACTGCCTCACGTGTCCGGGTCCGACATGTGTCGAATACGGATACGAGACGACACTCTCCAAAAACTTGTCGGACACACATGAATACGTTCTAAATTTTTACTATATTTTGGATACTAGGAGATACATTAGGAGGTTGAAATGAAGTTTTTAAAAGTCAGACACGGATACAACACGACACGACACTCTCCATACACTTGTCAGACACACCAAAATATGTATCCGAGTTTTTATATATGTTGTTTAGTCGGACAAGTTGTGGATATTGGAGGACACGTTAACTTGCGGGTATGTTGAGAAAACATTAGACGGTTAAAATGCAACTTTTAAAGGTTGGCCCAGAGTTGAAAGTTCCGCCGATGTTTAGTTCAAGAATGCTGATACAATGACTGTTGGTTTGTGACCTCATAATGTTACTACTCTTTGCATTGTTTTTAATCTTACTTCGACAAAAATAATGTCTATGAGTTTTATATGGATTCCTATATACATCTAAAACATCAATATATTTTAATATTCAACTTGTCCACAACGTGTTCGTGTCCTAACATTTTTTAGAAATAACATGTCTACGTGTTGTTTATGAGTCCCGTGTCCATATCCCTGCTTCTTATCCATGTGCTCATCATTCAAAACCTACTTTGCGTTGTTTATATAAACATATTCTATTTATCACAAATCGTCTACATCTAACTGTTTAGATCCTGCTTCCCATAATTATGCAACATTTTTACAAAGAATACCAACTTGAGAGCATGAAGAAGCCAGCTGAAACTGGGAGTGGTGCCACAAGCAACATATACCTAAATGATTTGTGGCCAGAACAGACTCTTTGTTATACTGGAAAATTGCATATTACTCGCAACATGACAAATTCAAAAAAAAAAAACATCCTACCTTCTCTCAAACACCATTCTAAAACAGAGAACGTCAAAAGACCAAAAAAAAAAACTCCACAGTTCAACAAATGTTCAAAAACATAATTGACAATTGAAGATAACTTTGATCTCCATTCATCCGAATATTGAACTAAGACCCAGTGACCTATGTGATTGAAACTTTGTAGCATACGATATGGTCCACAGTTACGTAAGATCATATAGAAGATT
The DNA here is from genome assembly GCA_014822125.1 of Arbutus unedo. Classification (NCBI taxonomy): domain Eukaryota; kingdom Viridiplantae; phylum Streptophyta; class Magnoliopsida; order Ericales; family Ericaceae; genus Arbutus; species Arbutus unedo. The sequence goes on from JABCMJ010006288.1 coordinate 17,054, forward strand.
TGGAAAGCACAGTGACAAGTCCTGAAATTAAGTCCATTACAAAATCCGAAGAGCTGCAGACTGCAGTATATTTAAACGCATAGCAAAACAATGCTTAAACTTGCCAAGCAAGCCAACTCACTCATCTTTTAAGGGAGACAATTCAAACCTCAAATTTTGGTACCTTACAGGCTAAGAAAATTTTTGCACCTATCATATAACATCATCGAAGCTAGAGCCAAAAATACTTGTCAAACCTACAGTAGGGTTTTGAGGGGAAGAAGCGAGGTAGTAAATAAAAGAGGTGCAAATCAAAAAAAGGAGAAGAGATAGTTGAAGAATGAGAAGAGAAGAAGGGCAGAGGAATGTTGGGTCAGTAAGCAAGTGAACTAAGAAAGTTGAAGAGAAGGAGGATGTGTAGAAACAGATTTCTGTAATCTGACAAGTGACATTAAGATGTCATACCAAGAATCCAACAGAGCCCATGCCTTAAAAGACCAAAAAAAAAAAAGCAATACCAGAATTCCATGCTCAATTTAGAAGGCAAACAAAGATCGTTGCCGATCTTGATCACATAAGAGATAACTACCCACAAAACAATCCTATATGCCAACTCTTACGACCTCAATTTCTTATGCTAAAATTAATAATCTTCAGAAAGTAAGGAAATACTATAAATACCAGCAAAATCACAAAACAAAATAACAAAAAAAGGATAAGCTTAACTATTTTACCTTCTCTTCGTAAGCCATATAGATGATATGCCTAATGAGTAAATCAGATCCCCTGCCCTAGGTGGCTATTGTTAACTATCTAGGAGTGTCTTTCTCCCAAATGCATCCACTCAATTTACAGTTTTGCACCCTCATCACAATTGGTTCACATTACAAAATCTATCATATCAAAGTCATTTAACTTCAAAACTTCTTCTGTAAAGTGCTATTTCCATGTAAGGCACTTCTTCTGTAAGCCACCTCATACACTCTGGCTATTTCCACGTAATCCACAAAGTCAGAAACAACAACCAAAGGCACCAAAATTTCCTCAACTAGGACATCAAATCTGTGCTTGTACCCAATTTATATAATAGAAGCAAAGTCCAGGACATGAAAGTCATAGAGTTACCTCTCAGAAAGTAATCCTTCCATGACATAGATACAGTGGGCTTGTATCTTTGAGACCAGAACCATGTTATGGCGTTTGATAAAAGAGCTTGCATTGCAAAGTGGACTGTATTCATCAATAATGGGGCTGGGAACTTTCCTAAATCATCTCCTAGTAGATTTTTGTTGTACCTGACCAAAAAGAACCGCATTTAGAATATCAAACAAGGTTAAAGGGGTGAAAAGCCAGAAATGGATGAATCAAGAATAAAATAAAGTTATTGGTTGGGTAAAGGAGAAACTTACACGGTCAAGGACGTGCTGAAAGTGTACCAGACAAGTATGAAGGACAATGTCTTCAGCACATCAACGGCAGAAATAGGGCTTTTACTTTTCGATTTTGATGCTGCATGACTATCCATAGACTTGAAGCCATTATTTCCCATGTTAAAGATATTTTGCTCTTTTTCCGATCCATTTTCAATATCAAAGGGCACAGGCTTTCCATTTCCATTTATAAAACCATGCGCAGAAACAGCGTCCTCATTGTTACCTCCACTCATCTGTATACTTCTCTCCCGACTCTTTCTGTGCAGATCTCTCTCGCCGTCTAAATGACCCTTTCCTAACCCACCTTGTGTTATCAAAGGCAATCCAAAGTGGAAGTCTTCTATGATTTGATCTGCAGTATCTGAGCGACCATCCGCACGGATTGCCCCATCTTCATCACACCAGCCCGAGAAGGAAGGCACCCTAGCAAAACCTTGTCCCTGACTTCCTCTCTCACCGAATTTATGTCCCGTGATATGATCCCTTTCTGTATCGGAACCACTCTCAACCATCTCATTTCCTATTTGACAGCAGAGCCATCTACAGCTCAACACTCCCTATCTCAACTGTCAACACCTTTACTTCAAACTAGCTTCAGTTTCTGCCAGTACACAACTAAGTGGTTTCAGACAAAAATGAAAGGCATATTAAATGATCTTACAATGTCTACTTGAATCAATCTCTAATCAAATCAAAGCTTGTATTGACAAACTTAAATGTACAAATCCAGAAATTTCAAACTAAGTGGGTGCATCTACTGTGCATCTACTGTATGCGGGTGGTTTAAGTTTACCATTAGGAGGATTAAATTCAAGCTGTTCCACAATGTATACAAGTGCTGCACAATTTCCCACAAGTCTCCTCATACACTAGAACTGGCAAGTGTTCCACATCGTACTGTAAGTCTTTCCAAGTGAACTGGCAAGTATTTTCACGTATATATAACAAATAAAAACGTTACAAAACCACTTTACCCGACTTCATCTTCACGAAAACACCCCATTATTTGGTCCAGGACTAAATGACTATGAGCCAATGCTCAGATTTCATCAAACCACAAAATCAAACAAATTCAGATTAAGTATATGATTCCAACTATTCCAACAACTGAAACGCGACCTGCGATTGTCACCAGTTTCATCAAAAGGAAAAAAAAAAAACCTGGAACTACGTCCAAAAGCTAAATGCAATAAATTACAACCAAATATTGCAAGTAGTATCTATGACCGTAGACTGATCTGTTAATTTATTCGTTCCCAATATTTAGACCAATAAAACGCACGAAACACCGTTTTAAACGAAAATGTAAAGAAATTCCAGCTGACAATGTCCAAATTAGAGCTTAGTAAGGATCATAACGTCGCACGACACTAGATGAAAACGCAAATCACAATTCAAACAACGAACTCGGGGAGAGAAATAGAGTGAAGCTGACCTGAATTCGAAGAGATTGATGCTCCGTTTGATCGAGGAGAGAGGAAGAGAGATCTGATCTGGGTTTTTTTTTTTTTTCTGTGTGGTTTTGGTTGGGTGAGAAATTTCGGAATCGGGTAATGTTTGGTGTTTGGTCCTCTTATTTTGGTTCAGATGTTAATGCAGTTCGGGTTGGTGCGTTGCTTTTGCATTCGCAATGAAGCGTTGATGACTGTTATTTGATTGAAAACGAAGCAAACCTCGAGAGAGAGAGAGAGAGAGAGAGAGAGAGGGAGAGAATTGTAATTGTATACGCCTCCGGAGTCCGTCGGCCTCCTGTGAGGAAACAGTCAAAAATTCAGAGTAAAATTTGGATAGTGATTTGCACACCAATTATTTTGTGAATTCACATGGCTTGTTCCAAAAGATTAAAAATTGAGTACGAGTTTGTCAAAAAAAAAATTGTTGATGGTGTCTGAAACTAGTGAGATAATTTTGCACTCCTAAAACTTGTGAACTTTTTGAAAGATTGTAGTGTAATTTAATTATGTTTTGCTTTTTCATGATCGAAAAGAATGTAAATTTTTAACTTTGATATTAAATTGTACTGGGCTAGAAATTGTAAATTTTTATTCTTACACTTTTAAACTTAACTTTTAATATTTTTGAATATTGTGAGGTTTTATTACAATAAATGCGGTTTTAATATGTTAAAAAACAAGGGCAAAGTCTACTTATTCTTCTGTGATATGACGTGCATTTTTCTAATTTTAGGACCTGATTCCAAAGGATTCCCAAAAAATAAATAATAAATAAATAATATTTCGCTCAAAATTTGCTTGCACTCTCAAACTCGGAGAGAAATTTCTAGTCTAGTATATAAAAGAATGTGGCCACTTCGATCTACTCCTTATGTTGGTATTCTCTGAATAGAAAATTACGTATTTCTCTAGATAATATCTTTTATGGAGATTTCAGAAACTTCAAATGCTATTATGACGGATTTGGAGAGTTGTCGTGCGCGTGTTGGCATAATTTTGTTCATTTTATCCCCAAAACTACATCGTTTATTTATTTATCACGTAAATTAATTATTATCAAAATACATAGAGTCAAAACGATATAATTTTATATCGAACACAAAACATACATACACTACACAAAATGACACTTGAGTCTTCCCAAATTAGTATTTAGTGGATAAGTTATAATAGAAATATTGTATACACACCATAGTAGAATTTATATTATATACACTTCATCTACATTACGTATTCATTTGATATAATTACAAATAATTGTGAACTCATATAAAAGTGAAGTTATGTATATCTAGGACTAATTATGAATTTTAAGGATTCGTGTTATGTATTTTATATGTTTCGTTTATTGCTTACCCTTTTGGTTCATTTATTACAATGTTTTATGATGTTTGATATGTATTATTTTGATTTTTTACGGATAAATGTGTACCGTATTCATAAATAAAATATGAATTATATTGACTAATTGTAAAAATACTTTGATAATAATTATAAGTCATTTTAATTAAATTACGTAAATACTGATCGCAACTAATTAGTGGTGACACGAAACCATGCTCTTCTTAGGAACAATGCACCCACCCACCCACCAACCTTTTGCATAACATTGAACAGGGTGTATCGTCTTCAAGATTCAACGGCCTTCAATTTTTCTTCTGTGCAGTGAAACAAAACTCAACTCTAAGAACTTGTAATTGCCCAACACTATAAACTCACTTGCCAAAAATATAAAATAAAGTCTCTTAGTTTTTGGACGGCAGAAGAGAACTCAAGAAGGGAAGAAGATCAACGAAGGCTGGTGTATCTCAACGTGGAGGGAACAGAGAATTTTGAGGAGACCTCAAAATCCAACTTTTTTTCTCTTCAAACACTTAATTTTTCAGGTTAAAAAATTAAAATTTTAAGTCAAACACTTGTCAATATTCAATTGAATTTTTTTCAAAATTTTAAAAATTAATCTACACCAAATTGACGATTTTAATTATCGAAGTCAAAACTCAAAATGATACCATATGACCGATTACAAACAAACTCGGTTCTGGACAAAACTGAACCCAAGATAAAGATATTCAATGGTTTTGTAAGTAAGACTGATTAGATACCATTCTGTAACTGGCAGCTGGGCGAAAGATTATTGGCAACTGCCAGCCTATCAAGAGCACATTTACAAAGCAAAACAACTTTGTTTTAGGGATACATGAAGAATTCCACAACCATATCCAACAACTTTGATCAGTACGAGAAAGATACCGTTCTAAGTTTTCAACCGTTGAGATGTTGACACTCGACTTAAAATGCGAGAATTAAATGTCAATCAAAAGTATAACGTGTTAAATGACATAGTATAAAGGGTAGGAGTACAATGCGTACTTTTATCTTAAAATGTACTTGTCATCAGTGAGATCATTGATTCAAATTATGATTGTGAATCCCTAATGACCAAGTAGAGTTGGAGGGTAATGTGGTTTTTGGTAGGGAGAGGTGCTGATCCTGCACATAATCATAATGCACCTGCTAATAACGTGGTGTGGCACTATGTCATTGATGGAGCAATGTTAGGGATAAAATGTATTTAGAACAATTCGATCCATGTGACATTCATACAAACGACTGCCAGAACATTTATATTCAGATATGTTTCCAAGACATTATCTCTAATCTTATATATTTAATCAATCGTGCCGAAGTACAGACTGTTTTACGAAATGACAAATTGCAAACCATAAACAATAAAAGCCATTTTCTCAAAACAGACGTTCCACATAAAGCAATACACATCAAAACATCAAACCACAAATAATGATTCAAGCTTCTGAACTAGTAGGGTTCCGTGGAACCAAAAAAGGCATATATAGGGAGGGCCCTGCTACGAAAACGAATACCAATAAGTCAATAACAAAAAGCAGCACGACCAGCAGCATCAAAAGAAGTTGCAAACATACAAACAAGCATATATGTCATACAATACGACTCGTACTACAATAACATCATCACTTGGAATATCAGAAACTGAGAGGCAAATATCAGCTAGTATACATACCCCAACCAAAACCAATACTTTGTCTCACCAATCAATTTACTCAGCCTGCTATAATTCTATGGACACCCCACTCTTCAGTCTTCAATCTTTCCCTCCTTAATGTGATGGGTTAATACTAAGGTACATATAAGGACAAGTTCACCACTATTGCATAGTACTAGAGAGTTGCTCAACCCTCAGCTATGACAAAGAAAAACAATATAAGGACAAGGTAGATATAATGAGCACGCACAAAAGAGCTCCCTAACAAGCATTTTTGGTCGACTGACAACCGAAGTTTAGACATATGAGGTAATGGGAAGCGGTTAACTTAGTTGATTCAACACAGGAGTACAGTATGAGCAGTTTAAATCTGTAAACCAGGATGAAATCCAAGCTGTCGCCAAGTAGATACGGAGGTGAAATTGAAAACCTTATACTATTTGAACTCCTAAGATATGAATCCTATAATCTACAGGTGAAGATCTGAACTTCTGTCAACTAGAGATCATATTGCAGGTGTCGCCACTATAAAACAAATGACAAAATACAAAAGAGAGACAAATACCTCAAAAAATATATCAAAACAATCCAAAATCAAGGAAATCATAAGGAAATTCCAATAACAACTGATAATGTAACACAAAATCTAATAAACAAAGGTAAGAAACTGAAACATTAAGCTCAAAGAGCGAATATATACAGATATACCACCTAAGCACTCGTACCTCGAGTTATCATACACCAGCCATCTGGATTTAAAAGTCGAATAAAATGAAGAACCCATATCAAGTACTTTCGGCTGGAGTGAGATGGCCCATCTGTTCAGTAAGGTTATCCACATTATTCATATTCCACAAAAACTTGTGGCTATCTGTCTGCTTATTCTCATTCTTCCTTCCATTAATATCTCTTCTTTCAGACTGAACTTCCTGTGTGTGAGAGGACCCAGGAGTCTCCGTCAGAAACTGTTCCCAGAAGACATCATTCGCCCCAGTCACCACAGCTGGAGTTATAGCTGGCTTGGAATTTACATCAATGGCCAAAGTTTTGGGCCTCACATCCACATGGAGGCCAATAGAAGATATTGATGGGTCTTCAAAATGGGTAGAAGAACCAGCCAAATCAGGAGACGAATGAACATCCCTCGAATCAGGAGATGACGGCTGTAGTGAAAATGATGATGGATCAACGTTCACATCAGAATCTCTAGAAGACTCCTGCATCTCTGTTATAGTGACGGATGAAGGCAGTGGAAGCAAACCAAAATCATTCATATCTTCACTTGGAATTTGATCAACTCCTTCTAGAAAACTTTCCCAGAAATTTAATGACGATTCCAACTTCTCAATAAAATCCAAGTTCAGTGTGGGGAATGCAGCATCTGGGTTCTCCTTAGGGAAAGTTAAGATCTGGTTCTCTTCCATATTGGCTTCAGCATATAAGCGATTGGATATCAGCACCCTTCTCTTTTTGTTCTGATTTTCTGAAAGTTGCATGTGACTGAAGCCAAACCTTGGTTCCTGCAATTCTTGTGCCAAGAACACTATCATTTGCCTCTGCTTGTGTTCTATAGCCTTCAGACGCTCTGCCAATGATCGTAACTGGAATTCATATTCCTGGTTCTCCTGTTTATGTGTCTGTAGCTCCAACTGAAGTAAGTTCTTATCACGTTTTAGCCTATCGATTTCCTCCCCAAACTCCTGCCTTTCTGAATCAGTTAATGGAGCAGAAGAATTTTGTGCAGAATGACTATGGATTGGCTTGCGACGGTGAATATTCTTTAAAAGATGTCTTTGTCCTCTGATAAATTCCTCGTTTGCAAACTCCCACTGATCAGGATCAACCTTTCTAAAGCCCTAAATAACAGGACAAGGGTTTTCAGGAAGACAGATAAAAAAACAGATATAAGCCCCAAATATAAAACATTAAAAATCAATTAAACTTCAACGAAAAGATACTCATTGTACCACCCTACAATATAGGAAGATGGACATCCCCAGTTTTTCCTACTATCAACCAAAACACCTAATTGCGATTCAGTTGTTTTATCCTTTTACTTTTATAGTTTTATATCCAAGCTCATACACACAACTGACCAAGTAATCACACTACTGGAAACTTTATCCTATCTCCACCGAGTCAATCGTAGGCCCAGCTGGGGGAGAAGACGATAAACTGCTGATTATAAAATCTGAAATGGTAGAAGATGGTGCAAGAATTTTCCATAATAAGTTTAATCTGGAATTCATTACGGCAACTGATGCTTTTGGGTTGGTTCCCACAAAACGGTAGCCATAGCTGTTGTAATGAACCCAATATTTACAGTTACGAAGGTGTGCAATGACAGCTGCCATCCAAACCTAGTAGGAACGTATATCCATGCTTGTTTCTTGATTTTCCATCTCAAACATTCCTTACCACACATGCTACAAACAGTAGGCAAAAGGGAAATAAAATTTGGGGAGTAAAACTTAAAAGGTAGGAACAGTCGTTCCCTATGTAAATGAATTGTCCAATTAAAACCACTGTAGGAGTTATCTGTTTTGAAAAGTATCGCCAAAATCTTAAGATACGACGTTTTTTTTATCAATCGGTTAGCGGTAAAATAGGCACATTCTACGCATGTCAAAGTTTAACAAAATCTTATGATATGCTTGCATGCGATATGTATCCTACAGTTTGGAATGTCTAGAGACAAAACCGAGAAGTATCTCTCAACGTTTCATGCTTAAGTAAATATTTTTGCGAATGATGCGACACAGTTACATGACACCCTAACTTTTGTTACTAGAGCATGTTATACAGTTGAAGACATAAAAGAATTCTTATATTCAAAGTGTTTCTCATATCGAATATAGATTTTCCATATCCCATTGCGTTTAACTACATTTTCTCAATTATATTTACTCTTGTTAATGCCTCTTACTATCATTGCGTTTAACTACATTTTCTCAATTATATTTACTCTTGTTAATGCTTCTTACAATATGCGACAACTATCCCAATACGATACATAAAATGAGAAAAAGATACATGATGCATATCCAATTTTAACAACCTTGGGGTGAATACTTGCAATATCTATCTTTTGTTAAACTACAATCAAGATGTTTAACATTTTCGCTACACAATTATCAATTAGATGTCAATCAATCCGATCAAAGCCCTTCAAATAAATGTCCAATATACGTGTTTCATACATGTTGAATAAGAAGAGGCAACACTTGGAACACATAGGAAGAACTTTCATGTGATGCACCCTTTCTTTTTAGAGGCAGTAGGGTCAAAAGTTATAAGTTTGTAACACCCTTACTGCAGTCTAATTCTTATTGTCTTTTCAGGAGCAACTTAAACTGCTAAAAGATGGCGGAAGTGAAAAATGCTCGCTGGCCAAAAATCATGTCTGTAACAGAACTCTGACCTTATGTATTAAGAAGTTGGAACCTTCTTTCACGATCATATCCTCCGGGACTTCTTGTTCCATGTGTTGCTCTATATTCTAAAACCGTCAGGCACTATGATCTTGGAACTTCACTTTTTGTTGTGAGTTTGCTACGTTGAAGTTACTATTGTCACTTGAATAAACATAGGTTCATATGTGTGGTTTTGGCTACTTACAGCTGAAATTTAGCATGTGCAAAGCCATGACTGGAACTGATGAGTGAAAAATGGAATTGCTACGAGGGAAACAGGTTTTCTTTCCACTAATGCCTATAGTTCTTTCTTTTCTTCCATTCATCGAGTTTTCTTCATTTTTCTGACAATTTCTTCACAGCCAAATGGAGCTTAGCCGTTGCGTTACACGGTCTATGAAATTACCCAGCACAATGGAAACGCAGAAAATGGAAAGAATTGCACTTACATATGTATTGAGCTGCCTGACAAAACTGGAGAAGTTATTGTGCTTGAAGTACTTCGGAAGCAAATTGCTAGCAAACTCTGGCGGATTCCAAACAATGAAGCTATGGCCACTCTGACTCCATGAAACAATGGAGTTTGTTACTGGGTCATCCACCATCTCATACGTTTTTGTAAGAAAAGGCGGTGGTGCATTAGAACCACCTTGAGATCCATCCATCACCAAATTTCTATGAACTTTTTAGCCTCCGAAATGAAAAATCCCCACGAATTGAAACTACCTATAAAAGAAATGAATATCCACAAATTGAACCAAGTTGCAGACCTTTAAATTTCTCCGATTAAACCAAAACCAAATTGTCCATTACCCTTGGAGAGTGGTACAAACCCTAATTTAAAAAAACAACAAAGATAGAATTCCAACCTAAATGGGTCAAGATTTACAGTTCACAACACAACTGCTATTATTTCTCCAACAATTCCCAAATCCAATCAAAACCCGAAATTGAAGATCGTTGATTCCCAAATCTAAATCAAAACCCACAATTGAAGTCCCAAAGAGAATACAATTCCAAAGTTCAATCAAACTACCAGAATGTTTTTACGGCACAACCAGTAAGACAAAGTGAAGCAAAAAGCATGAATCAAGGTAACAGAAGCAAACTTATTTGCACCAATTACAATACAGAGATGCATACGAAAGTTCGTTAGTTGCACCTCAAGCCCCCTTTAAATACAAAGAACCGAACACTAACCACCTTTTAGTCGATTGTGCGAGGAAATCCAATGAATTCAAAAGAAAACCGTGTCTTCTAGAAAGAGAAATTGCTCATTTAACTTTCGCCTGGCCAAAGGGGAGCGAAGAGAGAAGGAAGGAGGGGGTTTGACTCTTTTCACCAGGCGACGGAATTCGGCTCGAATCGAGATATAATAGGAACCGTGTCTAGTCGTATGATTTCCGAAATTGATTGGCCTTTGCTTTTTCTATTTTCGGGATTTTCTTGAGGGTGGGTTTTCGAGAAGACGCGGTCATGAAATTTGTCTTCGGAAAAAGGGACAGAGAAGGGCAGTAACATGATGAGAAGATCCACCGAGCTTAGTCAAATTTTAGAATATTTGAGTTTGATTTGTTAATTAAACGAGTTTAAAATTCGAGTTTGAATTATGCATTTTTATACATGAGTCAAGTTGAACCGAACTAAACTCATTTATTTAATGAGTTTTTTTAAATAAATCGAGCTTTTAAAGCAAGCCGAGTTTTTACGAGCTGAACTTTCAAAATTCAAGTTCAGCTCATTTATGAACATCTTAATTTATGAACCGGGCCAAATCAAACTGAGCTTACAAATATCTTAATTTGTTTGCAACCATACGCATAACTGCACAAACACCATCATTTTTAGAAACATTTGCTTGGCGTCAGGTTGATAAAATAATAATTTGTTTACATACACCAAATAATTTGTCATGTTTGTATTTAGATTTGTTTTGTGATATTTGCGCACGTAGCATTCTTTCAGATATAATGCCCAAATTATACTACCAATCTACAATATAGATTATAAGAGCCATAAATATTCGGGTCGACAAAATCAATAATTACTTGCCCAGCACAACCAAGAGTCAAATCTCAAGCCATAGGCTCACCTTGGCTCGGATCAGGAGCTAGTCGGATAGTACTGACCTAGGTCATGATCTGGTCATTACTGCTCAAGTCGGCTTTCTAACATCGGCTCCATCATGTTGATTAATTCCATGACATATCAAATCAACTCACAATTGGAGATGACGTGTACGAAGAATGCACTTGAGTTTGCTCTAAAGAACACTCAACCGAACCGCTCCATGACATATCAAATCAACTCACAATTGGAGATGACATGTACGAAGAATGTACTCGAGTTTGCTCAAATCAACACTCAACCGAACTCTATAAAATAAGAGTGAAGACCATTAAAAGAGGGATCGATCATTTGGAGAACATATACCAGGTTGAGTAATAAAAACTCTTTTAGCCTCCTCATACTAAATCCATTGTAGGCAATCTCTCTATGTTATAGTTTTCTTTATTTATATTTGCATTTGGCAAGACTTCTATCCTCTGAGTATTCTCTCAATTTGGTACTTACTTAACTATCAGAAAACATTTCAACTATACATCGGAATATCTCTAACGGGTATTCTCTTGCACAACTAGGTTTTTGGAATCAGGTCAGATAGATTGCATTTGGATCCTTCTCCAACTTGGACAGGACTTGTGGGGGAGTCTCATAAAATAACGTCCCACAATTGGCGACCACGTTAGGAGCTTGAGAAGTAAAAATTGCCATGGAATAAATTATATATTGCATGTTTCGGCCCAGTCGAGTCACGCTAGAGCCTAAAGAAAAACTGAGCAGAGAGTGACTTAATACATTCGAACTTCTGAGACAAACATAATCGAATTTCTGAGACAAATGCATCAAACCATTTTAAAGGCATTTTCTTTAAAAATAGCTTTAGAGGGTGACTTAACACACTCGAACTCAATATCAAGTGGTGGCTCTAAATTTTAAACAAATCTCAACTGTTAAACTCATTTTTTTAATTTCGTCGCATTTATGGTCAAGATCTTGTTCCGTCCTATTCACACTTCTTCTTGTGAGGAGGGCTGGAAAATTTCCGGTGACGACAACCATGATATTTTCATGGCGACAGACACCCTCGTATGATTATGTTCACAATTTTGAAAATTTTAATTATGACTTGTCAAAAATATGAGTAAATTAAATTAGAGTCCTATTTATCTTTATATCGTAGGGTTTCATCTCATATACTTTTTCAACTTATATTTTCATTCCATTTTTATATGGTTTGACATTTTTTTCCTTATTTTTTAGTGCCAGTTTACCCTCTTATCCATTTTTAAATCAGAACATCTATTCTTGATTTGGTATGTTTATAATCATAGCAATAAATTTGGATAGAATTATAGAATTAAATAAGATAACAAATGTTAACTGAGAAATAAATTAATTGGTTAGAAGATTTCATGTTTATGTTACAGCATATTGTATTTGCCAGAATCTTTAATTGGCCAGAATCTTCGATCGAATATTTAATTTTCCAATGAATCTTGATAGTTTACTAGAATCTTTATCATATCTTCGAATTTTTTGAACAAAATCTCATAAAATTTTAGTGACTCATTATGTTCTCATATTACTCATCAGGTATCACATAGACTCACCACTTTTATATTTTTAGTCACTGGAAACTAAGTGATTGGAGTTAAGATGAATATCTCATCGTTAAACCTAAAGAATTTTTTCTGAAAATTGTTCGGATTACGCGGTGAATAAAAAATCTTTTTATTTTGTTGTTTTTAGTTTGTAATATCCGTTTTGAGTATGTAGATTATACATAATATGTCGGATCTTTTCTGGATGATCTATAATTTATCATATTTTGACAATTTACCATAATCTGAGAATGATCGACTCTTTTGTTTTAGCATCAGTTTTGAGCGTGATAAATTTACCATATGCAAATTGACCATTACTAAATAGTTGTAGGAATTTAGCATAATGATGCAAATATATCATTATACGTAAGTTACTACTGCAAAATATAGTAAATTGTTCATGAGTGTGAGAAATTTACCATATGAAAATTGACCACCGCCCAAGAGTTATAGAAATTTACCATAATGATATAAATATACCATGACACGTAAATTACTATCGCAAAATATAGTAAACTATCAGCGATATGCAAATTAACTATGATATGCAAATTGACAATCACTAAAGATTTAAAACACTTATAATTACAAAAGAGTTTACAACAATTATAAACTAAATTAACCATCCAAAAATACAAGAATGCTTACCTTTTTTGATAGTTATAGCGTAAGAAATAAACTGAATTTAGACTAATACGGAAATGTTTGAATCAATCTTTTTTTATTAGGGATAAAAACGCTGAAATTGGGATAAATAGATTTTGAGGGTAATTCGGATATTTTTTTAAAAATAGGACAAAAAATTAACCTTTAAAAGTGTACAGGATAAAACACTAAGTATCTCTTGGAGATAGGACTAAACAATAATTATCCCTCAAAATATTATCACGTGCAAATAATATATTGATTAATAAAATACAAATGTATTTTAAATTGAACTAAATAAAGATATATTTCATTTACATACAATCCTAGCTACAACATGCATTCAATAAAATCTGGAAAGCTGTAGGAATGATAAAAAGATTGCGTAAATGTCCAGGAATAAGAGTGATAATTAGCACAAAATGGATGAAGAAAACAAAATAAGAATTCAAAATAGCTCCTGAATTTTTAATTCTCCGTTCTCAAGTTTGATTCATATAATGCATTTGGAGATCTACGTACATCTATGAATTGAAAGGTTTGAATGATTTACTATACAATAAGTTGTTCGAATTAATAGATCTTCAAAATCGAAATTCTTGATCAGCGAGGAGAACAATATCACCATTTTTCTTCAATAAGATGCAAAAGTGGATAATACTCATTCCATAAAACAATTGCAGAAAATCCCTCCCTCTCTCTCTCTCTCTCTCTCTCTCTCTCTCTGAGGTAGGCAGATGGGGCCCAAGCAAAGTGTGATGATTAGATTCAGTACCTAAACCAGAGGAAATTCCTAAAAAGTTATTCAATGTGTGTGCATACAGAAGAACAAAATACATGGTTTCAATAAACCTCGGTGCTGAACAAAATGGACTGAATAAGTTGCAACAATTCTAACACTTCCTCAGAGATAGCTTAGTAGAGATTAAAGGCAGTATTTCACACGAAGAACACCTAACTGAAGTTCATCCATGTTTCATCATCAACCCCAACTATCTAAGATATATTTTTTCTACTCTTTCACTTAATTTCATACATTAAAGAGCATCTTAGTATTCTCAATATAATGAAGTATAGAACTCTGCAGAGTACGATTCAATGAGGTTGAAAATTACTTGGACAAAAAAAACGAAATTACCAATATGATGGGGAAAAAAGGGCTACAAATTTACCCAGAAAAAGCAGAAACCAATGGTCCAAAACAAAGGCAGAAAAGGCTCCCCCTAGTAGCAAGAAATAGGCCCACGATAAATAATGAAAATACTTGCACTACATATCCCCAGTATATGCAGAAAAGGCCCCTAAAAATGGACTATAACACCACAACAATCATTCCATCAAAAATTTGGAAGTACTGCTGATGTGAAACGAGATAGATATTTCAAAGGCCTTGTGCGAAACGGTATCAATGCTGATAACATCAGCATGCCAACTTATTTTCTTTGGCTAAAAGGCAAGAATACCGAATACACACGAATATACTGAACTCTGTCTTCCAGTTAAATTTTGACACAGACAGATATACCATCCAATATTCCACACTCTAACAGGAATTACCACAACTTAAAGGCCTTTATAATCTCCTCCCTATTGGCTTGGAAGTTGAAGCAGAATGCTTTCCCGACAAGACCCGTGGCTTCCTCATGGAAGAGATGCTGCAAGGCAAGAAGTAACTATAAGAGCTTGTTATAGACTGCTTCATATACACATATATGCAAAAGCAAGTCTTACCCATTACTCTTTTGGAAGCCAATTTTCTTGACAGCTGTTAAATTTTTCACCTCGTGACTGTTAACAAAAAGGAATACAGAACGAAATGGTTCAGTACCTGGAAAACCCATCTAAAAAATAAAACTAATTGAATAAAGTACTCAATGCTCTTGGAAGTATATCTTCCTAGACAACGTAGCTTTAAAGCAAAAGATTAGGATCCAAAAATATTTAATCCTACCACAAACGTGCAAAGCAAATTTTTGGGAAGACCAAAAGTTCTTATGGTAGGATGTTAACGATCTTTAAACTATAATGCAAGGATATTCTGTTAAAATAGCTGATTTAGGTCAAAAGAAATTTAGGGGAGGCTTCAGAGCACATAATTCAGAATATGAAAGTGACCTTAACCTCAGAAGCGTGCTAAATGCAAAAAATAGCGTAACAATATGTGCTTTAGGCCTATTGCCCAGATAAAGGTCAGTCACTATCAACAGCGCCTAAAATTTCTTTTGATTTTAGGTAATTTTACGGCACAAAAAACAAATGATGTAGTTTCCAAATCATAGGATATTAACAAAGGAAATGCCTACTTTCTAAGGAATAGATGAGAAATTGCAGTGTCCAGTGTTATGTCAGTTCAATAGATAAGTTTACCAGTTAAGAAACTGCAATTTTGACTTCTTCATTATGTTGCTCTTCGTGTTGGTAACATTGATACCAGGTCCCCCTACATAAGATTTTAAGAGTAAAAACAATCACGAATCACTTCAAAATGCATCCCACCTTAGGTTGGTGTCAAAATATAATCACTCTTGAGTCACTGCATGAACTCATAAATAAATAAAAAGAATTGGAAATGGAAATGGTACCTCCGAAAAAGCTTCGTTTATTGCTTGAAGGTGGAACTTTCGTGGTAATCCGTACTTGCCGACTTTGCTTCCCTACAACAGTAGTGCATTAGAAACTTCAATAACTGGAACACTAGTCCCATTACATCGATAATATTAGCCAAAGTCATACAGGCAGGTACCATTCACTCCAGTACAAGAGGATTTGGTACTGGCACTTGATCTTGGTACTGGAGAGGAGCAAAGTAAACTAAAGCAGAAAATGCTTCATTCAGCAAATGACATAAACCAAAGGAGAAAAAACAATACGACAAGCCTACAAAGCTCGATTTCAATACTAACCAAAGTAAATATGAAGGATACATCCAAATTGAATTTCAATTTCAAAATGTCCAAAAGTCACCAAAAACCCTTCAACACCTCCATTCACTTTGCTTTTTGGTCAAATTCCCTATCCAGGATCCCCCCCCTTCTTCTCTGTAAGGCGATCTGTATGTAACACCAAACTAGTTGTCTTTCTCATCATTACGTGGAACAAACCCTCTTGCATAATCCTACACCTATCCATACACAAGCACTCCAAAGAAATCTAGCAACTTATTGCCATCGAAACCTGGTCTAATTTAGTATCTTACCAGCTTATAAACGATTCAGCAAATATAACACCAATAAGATGAGCTACGACTAAACCTCAGCACAGAAATGAAATGATAGTAGTCATTATTTACAACTTCTCGCTTCTAAGCTCTTAAGTTGTGTCCTGCATTAGAGAATTCTTGGTCCTCAGGATAAAATACATGCAAAAATTCCTTAAAAAGCACAAAACCCTCCTC
Organism: Arbutus unedo; assembly: GCA_014822125.1. Lineage (NCBI taxonomy): Eukaryota > Viridiplantae > Streptophyta > Magnoliopsida > Ericales > Ericaceae > Arbutus > Arbutus unedo. The sequence goes on from JABCMJ010006288.1 coordinate 34,065, forward strand.
AATAACGAAAAATAAAAGTAGGTCATGAGCTTGTTTGCAAGTTCAATGAACCTTAACATATGCAACATATGCAGACAATGCAATTCCTCCCAGTGAGTTAATCGAGGCACACAACTGAAGCACGGAAGTTTACAAAATGAATGGTCAAATGAATAAAGAACTCACGAGCATCTTCTTTTTTGTATAGTTCCTTTATTCTATCAAATGATTTCTGCTGAGCCTCCTCCAAATCCTTCAACTTTGCCTGCAATCAAATCAATCCAGTTCTAACAATCAACCTTGTAATGCTGACCAAAAAGAAATCAAACCAACGAAAGCAGAGAGAAAATGCAACAAGAGAAATATTACATCATATAATAATCTCCATCTAAAAGACACTTTCTTTTGTTTCATCCTCTCACAGACAAGATTAGTGCTCTTAGCACCAAATTGTCTCTCGTAAAACTTCTTCCACAATTTGTCAGTAACTGGGCTAAGATCTCTTTCCTGCAAGACCCAACAAGCAAGTAAATCAAATATCCATAAAAAGCCCTAACCAAGATGTACCATTTGAAAAACTTATACAGAAGATAGGTCCTCTTACCTCTGTTGAATCCTCGATATGCTTCAACTGGTCAGCTTCACAGTGAGGTAAAATGCGTTCAAGAAGATGTAGATCTGTTTCTCCGACATCCCCCAGATGTCTAATGTTATCTACAGCTAGCTGAATACAAATATCAACCAAAGAAGGAACTTTCCTCTCCACCATCATGTATCTTTCAGGCATGTGTAAATGTCCCAAACTCATCCCGTCCAAATATGATCCTTCAAAACTAGAATAAACAAAAAATCAACGTTTGCAGTTGGTTTGGAAACCTAGATAAATTGCGACAAATTGCATGCAATAGTATATCATTGTAAACCCCAGTTCTTTGAACACTTCCATGAATCAATTTCTGTACTGTGTTTGTAATTCTTCATTCTTTATTTCTTTTTCAACTTTTGAAGATAGAAAATTTCTGTTTAAAGCATTTCTCGCATACAATACAAAACGAATTTGCAATCAACCATGTGGCATCACTTTCTATAGATTTTGTTTATTTTCAATTTACGTCTCTCAGCAAACAAAGAAAGGAATATGCCGAGCCTCCTGACCACCAATGATGTTTACACATGTTCGACTTGATTCATGCAGGGCCCGGGGCAGCCACCTCTTCACGCCCCCAAAAAGTGCTTAAAAGAAGGCGTTCCTTTGACTGGACAAATAGTGAATGGATTAGTAACACCACACATCCATGCTATTGTACATCCTATCATTTGTCCGATGTAAACCCTTTAATCTGGACGGTAAACATTTTACCCATACACCGGAAAAAGGTCCCCTTGTGTATATAGCTCAAATGCTCATATCCAGCAAAACAAACATGCCGTAAAGATTAACTACTTCCAATAACTAGACCCAAAAATATGATCTTTAAGCATCTAAACAACCCATACAAAACCAAAAACCATGAGAGAGAGAGAGAGAGAGAGTAACCCGTTCTTACCCTTGCCAGACCATCTGAGAAACGATTCTAATTCTGATGATCGAAAAGTAATTTGGGGCTGACACACATACATATTCTTAGTTTCACGATTTTACCCTACAATAAAATATTAGAGCTTTATCACCAAAATAATTTCTAAGCACCTAATTTCCCCTAACATATTGACGAATTTGTCCGTATCAAGGTATATGTGTCAGATTGATGCAGTCAGAAGGAAATTTTGTGACTATAATCGATTATGTATACGGATCATGAACGAAATTACGAGAACTGGGTCGCGTATATACATACAAATACGGTGGATGCTGCGCATGTTTGAATTCATGGAGATATATATGGATTTGATAGCTCACCGGCACGTAATCAAGTCGGAAATTGGAGTAGCCGGCCGGAGATGAGTACGTCAATGGATCCCGATGAAGCAGGTTGTAGCTTACATAGGTCTGCGCTAACGTGGGCCGATTTGATCAGGGGGTCTTGTGGATTACCGCAGAATGCACATCGCGCTAACGTGCACCAGGAAACATACCTATACTTCACCACCGATGTGGACTTAATTCAAATAGGAATGCTTTATTAGATGTTTTGTAATTAAAATTCGTTTTACAGATATGTTAACATTAAATTTTAAATTTTTTTGTTAATTTTACGTTACATACTTTGGGATAGTTTATTCGCAATAATCTAAAAATTTTAAAAATTATATTCAAAATTTTATAAAAAATAGGGCACTTGTTTTTTTGTCATATCCAAGGTTATTAATATTATACCGTACCGATCAGGTATCGGCCATATCGGACGGTATCAGATTTTTTTTTATTTTTAGAGTTTTGAAAAAAATTAATTTTTTTTGCTCTCTCTCTCTCTCTCTCTACGGTTTATATATATATATATATATATATATATATATATATATATATATATATCTATATATAAATAGTTACGGTAAATTCGAAACGGTATCCGGTATATGACCGGTACTGGTACGTACTGTACTAATAAAAAAATTGATACTCAAGCCGATCTAGTAGTCAGAACCTTGGTCATATCTATTAGTGTTAATTGGTTTTTCATCCTATCCTCTTTTGAGGGTTATATTTGGTCATATCTTTTAAACAATACCCAAATTACCATAGTTTATAATTTTACACAATTTCAACTCTCAATCCCTAAAAACTAGATAGGATTATGGTCCTTACAGTAACAATTTTGGCACCTCAAAACTAAGTTCGCGGGACAAAGAAATGCAAAAAGCTGTGACCGAAGATTTCGGTTCTGAAGGGCTCGAAACTACGGCAATCTAGGGCTTAAAATCACGTGCTACGCCGCACTTCAGCGATGAAAGACCAACTACCAAGGCTGGACCACAGACTACTGGAGAAGGACGTCATACTTTGCTCGACAAACAACAGACTGCGGCCATAGTGAAGCTACTAATCATTTGAATACAGGTTTGACTTGTAAATTTGAAAAGGAACAAACATATATGTTAAGATTTGAATGCTGGTAGATTTGAATGTTGTAACCACTATGTTTTTGTTTTCTGATTTCTAATTCGATTTTGTGTTGGCTTCTGAGTTCGGTTTTCATCTCTGTTTTGACTTGTTGTTTTTCCCTGGTGATTTGATTTTCATGATATGCGGAATGAATGGGTCATGATAACACGTCTATTTGTGAAAATCTTGATTTTTGTGAACTGAATGGGTTTTGTGAATTGCATCGGTTTCATCTTTTGATTTCTGAAATTTACCATATTATTGCTGACTAAATGGGTTATTGAAAACTCCGACATCCGATTCCATCTAAATTCACCATGTTCTACAAAAACTTAGTCTAATTTTTATCAAATTTATCAAAATTCATTTGAAATTTACCATACTCTTGTATAATGGACCACGATTTGCATTGCTTGAAAATGCATTATCCCGATCGCTTGCTTCGGTAAGTGTTTTTCCTATTGACGTGGTAATTTATACCTATTGGTAAGACGATACTAAGCAAACTTGTCAACATGGTAATTTATACTCGTTGGGAAGACATGCAATGAGTTGATCAGAAATGAGCTTTTAGCAAAACCAGATTCAAATAGCTTAGTTGTTTTAGGCAGTCGTTGTTTATAAATAAAGTTTATGCAATGAGCACTTTCGCAATTTTGTCTTACAAAGGAAGAAATTGTTGTTTGTTGATAGTGTTTGAACTCTATTAGGCGTTTGTTGCATTTGCACAAACTTCTGAGCATGAAAATTTTGGCACTCTTTTGAAGTTTATTGGATTAATTATCATCTACTCTTGGTTTTGAACTACTAAAATGTTTTATTCGAATGGGAAATATCAATCTCCGACGATATTTGTGGACTAACTTATGAGTTATGACTTATTTTTTGATCTTCTAATTTTGCATCTCTTTTGTGGTAGTTTGTTATTTGATCTTTACTTTGGTCCAAGAATATTGTCTACTATTTTGACAGAAGCAATTAGTCTTGGTTTGTGAATTGTGATTTTGTTTGCATTGTTGGTTGATACTTCTAGGGAATGCCCTTGGAACATGCTAAGTTTTGAGTCTAGTATGTAGTCTATAGAATTTTTCATTTGCTTCTACTTGTTGAAATTTTCATTTAGCATATGATAATCCAATTTGAAATTTACCATGTTGTTGCTGACTAAATGGGGTATAGGGTATTGGAAACTTTGACATCTGGTTCTATGCAAATTTACCATGTTCTACAATAATCAATTCTAATTTTTATCAAATTTACCATAATCCATTACAAAATTTACCATAATCCATTCTCAAAATTTACCATCTTGCTGAAATTTCAAATTTATCATGTTCTGAATAAAACTCATACAAGTTCATAGTAAAATTTCAAAATGTACAGTTTTTATGCACTCAATGTTCAGTCTTTATACAAAATTTAACATTCAGTTTGTATGAAATTTATCGCGTTTATTTGACTTTTTTTTTAATTGCAGTTATTGAAGGAATTCCATAGTTGGCAACGATAAGTGCATGCATCTATTGTGGACTTCCATGGCACAGATACGTAAGTTGATAGTTATTTTTTTATGGTAAATTTGTAATTGATAAAATGTGGTTTAATGGTTATTTCAATTTTTTGTTTGATGTGTTATTGTAAGTAGAACGCTGATCTACACTAAATGCGGTATAATACTAAAATCGAGACAAATGCCGGACTCAGATACAGTAGCAGTTAATGATTTGACATTGGAACATACTCAAACAAGATCCAAGGATAAAAAAGGCAAGCCAAAAGACCGCAATGCCGAGATGGTGGATACCGGAAGGATTAAAAAGGTGAAAGAAAGAGATACACCTTACAGATTAAGCTTTGTCGGCATTATGAGGTTAGTTAATGAGCTTGGGTTGCGTGAATATCATGACGAAGATTTGAAGAGGATGTCGTTTTAGCTATTATTTCATGTTGTACTTTGGAACAAACTTACCGCTACCCAATATCGAAAAACTTATAATTAAGGTAATAGAATCCTATCATTTTGATCGACGCTACTTCTGAATTGGTGGTCAATATGTTAAATTTTCAAGTTCAGACATTGTTAACATATTTGGTGAGGGGGGATGGGGAGATGAATTATTGAGGCTGAAGTATGAGTCGAAGAATGATATGAAGGTGGTGGGCAGACATGGACTTAAGCAACTAAGGTTGACAACACCAGATATTAAACAATTGCTGGTGAAATATGTCCTGAAAACACACAAAACGACATATGTGATGCCGTTAGACTTCTTATTTGTATTTGTGCTACACATTGTTCTTCCCAACGGGTTCGACCGTAAAGTAGGTATATCTACAACGGATTGAAGATTTAGACACCACATGTTCGTACGATTGGGGTGGTGCTATATCCATGGAGCTTATGACCTCGGTGGACAAATATCACCATCAATCAAGAAAGGTCTCGGGCTGTGTCATGACGTTATTGGTAAGAACTTTGTCATCTTCTCCTTTAAATTAAGCATATAATAATTTGTTTGGATCTTCTTGTAGTTTTAAGGACTAAGTTTTGGTGACCAGTACTTTTTAGACAATATGGTAAATTTTCGTTGGTCTCGATGGTAAATTTGTTGGGTTTGTTTGGGACTTTATTTGATGACGGTAAATTTGCATGCTTATGATGGTAAATTTAATATTTGTTCAGTTAGGGTGTTCTTGATAAGTGTTTTCCTCTAAATTCTATAATGGTTAGCAGGGTTGTTGTTATGTTGGACATAATGGATATTAATTTTGATTCCGATTATATTCTGTAGTACTGGTGGTTATGTAAGCACACATTCGTTGTGCAACCGAAACAACCTAATGAGCAATTGGACTTTCTCAGGTGAAGCATCCCAAAATGCTTAAAAAGTTTAATAATATATTACTAGTCAATCTCCATCATCATTTGTAAAAATTATGTAATATGTTCAACTTAACACCCATAACATTGCCATTTAAATGTAATAATTTTTAGTTGACGTAATATTTTTTTTTTGCTTTTTTATGTGTCATGACCATTAGCTCACCCCAACAAAGTTTGCCAGTGCACACATCGCGAATGTACTGATGAACCTGTAGATGGAACAGATGCAGGATGTGACGGTGAGTATAAGCAAGGTGTATGAATGTTTGATGGTTTACTTGTTATGTGATAAATTGCTATGAGAGCATCTTGTGATGATTTTAACTAACATGATAAATTTATTGTTTATGAATATATTGTATGATAAATATGCAGATTGGTCCCTACTATAGTTGGTAAATTTGTCTATGGTACTTTTGATTTCGGTCCACTATTCATCAGTTAGCTCTACACTTAATAACTTTGTACTTGGATTTATGCAGAAGGGACAGATGGCTTGGGGGCAGCATAACATGAATCTAGCAAACAAACGCCACGTCAGGATTATAGCGCTAATTTTAATGATAGTTATAATTTGAATAACTTTGTATTTATATTTTGGTGATTATCCGTTCCATTCATGTTCATTCGCCTGTCGATTTTCATACTTCTTCAATCTACCCTCAACATAATATCATTTTACATGGATTTTTGCAGTAAGGGCGCATAGTGGGAATGAAACTTTTAAATATGATGTTCTCCTACGTGAGAATATGCAAGGAGTGGAGGATAACGATGAGAGTTCGCAATTAATTAGTAATCTCTGTGCTCAAATTTCAGAAATAAATTCGCATATAATAATTTTGGTTCAGAAGGAAAAAGAACGAGAAGTTGTATATACTAAAGAAATGGAAAAGAATGATACAGAAATAGCTAAATTGAATGAGACAATAATGTAATTTCTCAATGAGAATTCTAGGTTTTCAGATGAGTTGGATGAAATGGTTATACATTCGACCACTCCAAAAATAAATAAAAGAGTCGACGATGAAGTCAACATTGGGCAGTGAAAGGATACGAACGAGGATATCAAGCGGTCTATAATTACGCGTATCAAGACAAAATAAAAAAAATGCAAGGAACAATCGAAATTTGTTTATGAATAGAAAAAGATGAAGCTTGCTACAAATTAGAGAATTGGGGGGGGGGGGGGGGGGGGGGGTTGTAAAATCCAAAAAAAAAAGTTGTCAAAACTAACAATATTTCTTTAGAGGTAGTTCGTATACATTCAAAACCATTGTCCATAAAGAATCTAAAAAAATGTGTTGTCCATCACTTATTATCGGAGGAGGATCAAGTAAGGATCAAAAAAATATGGAGCGCAGTTGACACCAGGTGTGGGAGAGTTGATTTTCTCAATCAGGGAGGAAAAGCTATGACCTCATTATCCAACAGAAACAATACTTTCAATATATATGGACTTGTGATCTGCAAAATAATAAACTGCCAAAAAACCTTCCGCCTCTATGACAGAAAGACACTTCAAATGATTAAGTCAGGCAAAATTCACAAAGAAGAATATAACTCAAACTAATATTCTCTATTAGCTAATGAATCAGTGCGTGCGTCAGAATGTACCTTTCTATGTTTGACTTGGAGTTTTATTTATAGACCCTTGAAGTGTCCTAATTCTCTTAGAATACTAACTAGAGTGGAATGCCTTCTAATTGGCCACTAATGAGATAATCCTAATTTCATCTCTATCAAGCAGTTATCTTCTTCCATTAGAGTTTCATCTAATTAGTACTTTTCGTACCAATCAAATCGACCTTGGACTTCTCATTCATATCTAACTAGCGTTGTATTCCGACTTACTTGGAAGTATTTCTTATCTCGGACTGACAATCACCTATCACCTTTTTCGGGTCAATGGTATCTTCAACTGCCCTTCTCAGGTCGGCAAGACATTGAGCCTCCATTCTTTGGTTGGCTGCTTACTAAGCTATCTTCCTCTGATCGACTGGTTACATATTTGACTTTCTCAGCTCGAATACAGTACGAATTACCCTTCTCAGGTAGGCTATACTCTCACCTAATCGACACGTATATCCTGATGTGTTTGTAACTCCTTGCCAAACTAAATCATTTATCCAAGGGAAAACTTATGTATTTCTCATTTACATTTTACCCTCGTCACCAGGTATTAACTGAAAATCCCACAACTTAATGCAACACCTTAATTGTCTTCTATTTTCCATTCAACTTATGTTTGTCATTCAACTTCTTTGGTTGCAGCTAGCTCATGTATATGGTCCGGTAATGAGATGAGTTCTATATTTCTTGAAGACTTAAAGTAGTTTATGATAGACTCATCTATATCTAACTCAGTGAGTACTTATCCGTTTGATATATTTGCTCCATATTTCACTCAAGTATGATAGTAAATTTATTGATCCTTACTTGATGTTGACCGTACGGTTAATTTGTTTTTAATGGTAAATTTGTTGAGCTGATTTTGTTGTATTGTCTGATAAATTTGCTTTTATTGGTCAATTTATTTTTGATGGTGAATTTACTTTTGATGTTAAGTTTGTTGTTGATGTTAAATTTTTGAAATTATTTTGGTATGTTTTCTGGTAAATTAAACAAACGAGAATAACGGTGTTAACGAAGTACCAAAAAAAAAGTGGATAAATACACGATGTCTTAATTATAAAAAATATGATAAATTATTATAATGGTAAATTGCATCATGGCATTCTTAGGTGGTAAATTTTGTTAAAAATTATTTGCTACTTGTGATAGTAAAATTGTATATTCTTTTTTACTTGTGATGATAAATTTAATTACTTGATGGTTAATTTGTTAGGGTCGATGATAAATTTGCTGCCTTCTATAATTGTGATGGTAAATTTACAGATATTTTCTACATGTGATGATAAATTTACTTACCTAATAATTAATTTGTTAAGATCGATAGTAAATTTACTGTCCTCTATAATTGTGATGATAAATTTACATATATTTTCTACATGTGATAATAAATTTGCATACCTGATGGTTAATTTGTTAGGATCGATGGTAAATTTATTAACCTCCATAATTGTGATGGTAAATTTACAAATTGAATAGTTAAATTGCTGCAAATCCTTTGTTACTTGTAATGCTAAACTTGGATCCAATAGTACATTTTTGGAAATTATTCATATAGTTTTGAACCAATATCATCCTAAAAAGAATGCTAAAAAGAGGAATAACATTAAAACAAACTTCATTCACCGTGTAATAAGAACTATATTCGAAAAATATTCTTTATGTTTGATGATGAAATCTTCCTTCTGACTCGCAAAACTTGACTTTCTCCTTTATATGCCTAGAGTTTTTTCCAATTGATTTGGGAGAGAATAAATACAAGAATTTTAGATTCCGAAAAATTGAAAAATCTTAGTGATCTAGGATGATGAATACACCAGATTCGAATTTAGGAGGATAAACACAATAAATTTAAATTTCCGTGAACAAATACAAGAACCAAAAACATCTCTGTGATAAACTTCCTCAGTTACTGAATACGATTCCTATGAATGTCTTTTAAATTTCGGTGAATATCTTTTGAATCCCAATAAATATCTTTGAAATTTCGATAAATATCTTTTGGTGATTTCTTATTTTCAATGATACTCTCATAATTCACCATATTTGTTTCTAATTCTCAAACTTAATTTACTGTCATATTTTTCAACCTACCAAATTGAAAATTATGTGTTTTCACTTGAATAGGATAAAAAAATAAACTAACACTAAAAAATAATAGCAAAAATGTCAAATCATATAAAAATGAGATGTAAACATAACTTAAAAATCCTGATAGGATAAAACCTATGCAGTGTGGACTCATAAGACTTGATTTAAATTACCCTTAATTTTATCAGACAAAGCAATAATTAACAAAATCTTAACACATAACTAGCAAAAACAAAAAAACAAAAATCAAATCAATAAGTCAAGTTAGGCCAAATTGGACATTGAATACTTGAAACAAAGTAAAAAGGTAAACGAACCCAAGAAGGAGGTCGCCCAACAATCTCCAAGTAGTGCTAATTATTGTAAATTTGAGCTTTTGAGGTAACTTCGAATGTATCTTCCCAACACATCAATCACAAAGCAGCGTCCCCAAAGCTAGTCAGCTGAATACCGAGAAAGGATGCCAAAATCTGGGAGTTGCACAAAGCTACTGCAGAGCGCAACCGAGTCCGGTCCTCAAATTATGCATTTGAGGACATGACTCCCAAGAATTTCGTATTGCGCAAGAGATCACTAAGCATACCGTTCACCGTCCCTTAAACAATCAGAATCAGAATCCTTGGGTGGAAAATCAACTGGTGGCTAGCATGTGAAGTCATCAGCTACCAATGGAGGCATAAAATTATAACCTTGGAGGGTTTGCTCAAAGATATGGCCTACTTTAAGCAATTTTTCCTGCAATTACGGTTTTGTTCAGTGAAGCATAGAACCTCATAATCATTCGTTCTTAGCAAAAGCAAGGGTGTGCAACTATATTAAGCACTTCTACAATTTACTCATCCTCAATACGCACCAGCAATTTAAACCTTAGCAGGGGGTAGTACTGTAGTAGTCGACACGTTAAGCCTAAAAAAATGCCACGAGTACTAACGATTTTGTACAAATGGGTACAAATGTGAGACAGTGTTCCCTCGGGAAGTGGGTGTCAAGAGATAGGGCCCCACTCTGTATCAAATTTGTACCCATTTGTACAAAATTGTTAGTACCTGTAGCATTGCTCTTAAGCCTAGGTACAACTTAATAGGTGCCTTACCTTATGTAAACAAATTCAAAAGACGGATAAGCCTCCTAGTTTGAGGCTTAATCCTCTCAACCATTGGATATTTCTTGATAAACAGCATTGAAATGAGCGCGTGTGCACGCGTGTGTTTTTTTTTTTTTAAGACCGGGGGGGGGGGGGGGGGGGGGGNNGGGGGTGCGTACTCCACGACTATGGCTTCATGCCCAGCATATTTCATGCACTACGTTATCCATTAACCACAGCATATTTCATGCACTATGTTACCCCATTAACCAACCTATCATCAACTTCACACTAATGTTTATGGTGGTCCTGAACATCCAAAGAAATGAGACTTCAGTCAGCCAGATCATGATCTAATCCCGGTACGGGCTAACATTCCATGAAAGATCGTGGTCTAATTAGTGAAGACCACGTGTCTGCTGAGCTAAGAACAAAAGATATATATTTGCACCTAGTCTAGCACATCACGTGCTAACCTAAAGAGAATGTGCATAACGTTAGACATGAAGGAAAACCTTATTCGTTCCAACAATCTTTACACGCGACAGTATAATTGCCCATACCTCGTCAAATGCTGCACCAATCAATTGAAAACCGACAGGAAGACCGTTGGCAAAACCACATGGCAAAACCAGTGCAGGCAGACCGGCCAAGTTGACATTAACCTGCAAAAAGAAAACCTCTGTCAAGAACAAAATCACGTGTAGGAAAAAAACTACAGTAAAACAGTCATATGGGGTTTTAATAAACATAGACTTTGAAACTGGAAAATCAGTCCCATATTCATGAAGTGGGACGTGATCAATCCCAACACTGAGCCTTGATGGGAGTTGCACGCCATAGCCCAATTGAAGTGGTGAGGTTCCCCCGCAGCCTTCTTCTATCAATGCTGAGGTTGGGCCATTAAGGTCGAGGGTTTCAATAACTTCTCGGAACCCTCTACCCCGCTCCAAGATTTGTTGCGTGATGGTGACACACAATGTGGATGTAAACACAACAAAGCCCAGATCCTGATTTATTGATGTTTCTTGTTTCATAGACTGGAGTGCCCATTTCTGAACAACTAATGCTCATGGGGCACGGCAATCTACGCAATGGTAAAAAATCTATTTCCAGGAGGCCTAGGCTTCAAGTCTTGTCACCCTGTCATCTCTAAATGTGCGTATGTGACATGTCTACTTTGTCTTGCCTGCAATCTTGCGTACTGCATCTTGTCCAGGTAAGTCTGTTTGTCTTCTCGCATGCAACTTGTGATGCATGCAAGGCAGAGAGTTTACTTGGCATATATTGTTGAAACCATTTCCTAGGAGTTTAAACTTATGGGACAATTAGTGATCTAGGAACAGCTGTCAAATCCCCCAGGATGAGTCTTGGGACAGTTGGAAACGTCTAAAATCACATCGTTGAGGTATCACGGGGCAAGGTAGCAGGTCTAAAGCAGAGCACTGAGAAGGCTGAGAAAAGATATCAGGATGGCTTTGATGCTGTTGAGTAAGGCCAGCTTTCGAGCCCAAGCCCATTGAATATGATGAGAAGAAGAGGGGCTGCCCTCTTTTCTTTTTTCACAAAAATCCTTATTTACTACTACTACATTTTTGGGGTGTATTGCTCAGTTGGTAGAGCATTGGGCTTTTAACCTAATGGCCGCAGGTTCAAGTTCTGCTATAATACCCAAACCTACCTTATACTCTACTATGAATAAGGATGCGTAGTAGTGTTCAAAGATAAGTGATGAGACTTGAGAGCCTAATCATAACCCGGGTAGTAGGGGGAAAGGCTGAGATATAAAGGAGGATACAGCGGCTGCCCAGATACAACTCCTAAATCAACTAAGAATCAGGGAACACTAAACAAGTGATAGATAATCAGTTTCTGAATAAATGAACAGTGCATGTATTTGAGGATTTAACAAGAAATACATGTTGTCTGGAGAGGAGTTGTTGGCAGGACAATAGAGTCCTAGGTAAACATTCTATGGAAAGGGACCCAAAAACAAACAAAGAAGAAAAAAGAAAAGAGATTGAAAACTGAAAAATGTCAGGGTTCATGAAGCATAGGTGAACTTACTGTCATGATGTCCCCTGCGTACATTGCCAGTGGATCATTTTTCTTTTCTCCTGTAAAAATATCAGGTAATCATGGCCACCTATCGAAATAGACAAAGAAAAAAACACAAAACATGCACAGCACAGGTGAAGGACAAAAGTAGCAGTGAAAAAGGAGAAGATCTAAGGGCCTTACCAATCTTATAAGCAGCAGAGGGAGCTGCTGGAGAAATTAGGATGTCATTTTGATCCAATGCTTCCTTGAAGCTTTCTCGAATCAAGGTCCTCACCTAAACCACTAATATGATTGTAACCTTTATCACATGTTGCAAATAGCATCTCAACAAGAACATGCACTTTACCATTAATTGCTATGTAAGCAACCAAAACAAAGATGAAGAACTAGAGTGCCTTCAAAGGTTCTATCACCAAGAATTACAGAGTCTAATGGAAACAATAGCACCCTTTCATCAAATGATCACAATAAATGGATTAATACAACACAAGCCCCATTGTTTGAAGAATTTTTTCAGTGCACATATCAAGGCAAGACAAATTTCAGTTTTCTTGTATTAGCATGGACACGAAAACATAGAAGATAGCACCCTTCACTGCTCAACTCATATGCGTTGTGTAGCTAATCCATGCATTCAGCAAAGTTATTGAGGTACCTGCTGAGCACGCTTGTAATAGGCATCATAGTAACCAGCTGAAAGGGCATAGGTTCCCATTAAAATTCTCATTTTGACCTGTAAAATAATAACAAATGAATAAGCTCAAGTACATCCAAATTAATTTCCTACTATCATACTTCTGAAACTAACACACACTGGAAAAGCCAATGGTACAGGGAAACTTGTGATGATCCATACCTCAGAACCAAACCCTTTGGCGCGGGAATGCTCATAAAGGGAATTTAGCTCATCAGCAGCAACTGGATTGCCATACCTGGATATTGATAGATAAATAGAGGTAATGGAATCATACTATTTATTGGAGTTTATGAAGCTTTCTACCAAAATAATATTAAATCTAGAACTTTCAACCAATCATTTCCCGGCATTTGGTTTAAGCTTCATCTCTCTCCCACACACATACATGAAAACTATATCCTCCACCCAGCAGGGTGGTGTTTCCCCACCTCTTTGTCTCCTCATAACTTGCCATTAATTTTTTCTTGATGTTTCCATCAGCATGCCGACTGGTTGAATAAAAGCAAACATATATCTGTTACGAGTTGTATGACAGGAGAATTCTTAACTCACCTGACACCATCATAACGTGATAAGTTTGAAGATGACTCGGATGAAGCAAGGATATAGTAGGCTGGTAGCCCAAGGGAGAAAGAGGGTAATGAAACCTGTAAATTGAATTTAAAAAAAAAGTAAGACACGAACAAGAAAGCTTTTCCTTTTTTTTTTGTCAAACTATTTGCGGGAAGATATGGAAAGAAAATCCACAAGCAAATACCTCTGTTACATTGCATCCTAATTCCTCCAAATGAGAAGTAGCACCACAAACTGATGATATTACTTCAGGATCAACACCCGCGTCAAGAGTTTCACAAATCACACCAACTCTTAGTCCTTTCAAAGGTTGAGATTCCAAAAAATCTTTTGAGATGAATTGGGATGGGAAGTCGGGGACTTTCTGTAGAGTATTTTCTTCTTAAGTTCAACTTCAGAGAACTCAGAGGATACAGAATACTCGTTATTGAATGATACATAACTACAAAGTTATAATGGCTTAAATTACTCATGCTACATAAAGAGTATTCAATTCTCAGTTGGTTGTATTTCAATGCATGTATGCATATAAGTTTGTATGTCCCTCATTTTAAAGCAAATCCTTCTTATCTTTTAGGCAGAGGAAGAAGGAATAAGCATGAAGTTCTAGCACAGATGATGGCATATACATCGATGTTGTATGATATTCCCTCTGTCGTACTTTATTTGTCCATTTTCACTATTCTGCACATCTCAAAAGAAGTCTATATTTTCTAATTATTCTCTTTCAAATGATTCTGAAATCTTTACAAAAACTAATTGAGGAACTGATCATAGGAAATAATGTTTTTTGCAAAAATACAATATTTGTTGACTCGAGGGCAGGAGCATTGAACATGACAAACAAAACGGGAAGGAGGGAAGGGGAGAGAAAGAGATTGGAAGTAGTTAGCTAATCACCAAAGGTTAATTGTAGTTCAACTCCAGTTCGCAGGTGTACTCACAAAGAAACTCCAAGTTCAGATATAAGAAAAACCTTATCGTCTACATACAGAAAATACGTACTTTCTTACTACAAGTGGAATCAAATCTATCATGACCGGATATCGCATGGAGGAGAATTCCTGCATCAGCAACTGAAGAACCAAAACATCCGATAACATCCAGCGATGATGCATAAGCCACAAGCCCATATCTAGACACACGCCCATATGTTGGCTTCAACCCCACAACACCACAAAAGGATGCGGGCTGCCTTACGCTTCCACCGGTATCACTGCCCAATGATACTACACACTGCCTAGCAGAAACAGCTGCAGCTGAGCCCCCTGATGATCCTCCTGGCACCCTTGACAAATCCCAAGGATTCGCTGTCACCTAATCATATAAAGATGCACCTGAGTAAACCATGAACAGTTACTACTTGACATTAGGTCACTCAAAACTTTACATTTACTAGTTGGAATCTGGGAACTCAAAAACTTCATATCCCGACTCTTGAATGTAATGAACTGCAACGTTACTAAGGCAAATCAGTAACTTCTCTTGGCTGGGGAAATCACAAATTCAGCATTATTTGACCTTATTGCTTCTCTAGACAAAAAAAAGAGATAGTTTTAACGACTAATTATCATTCTTGGATAGAATAACCTGCATCCATGGAAGCTAATGCCATTGCAAATTATGAATTGGAACACAAATTACCAAAATAGGTGACGACACCTTCATTCCAAAATGGTAAACTTAGCATTCCAAGAGATCCTTAAACTTTCACAAAAAAGCAAATGTAACAAACTAAAAATATAGAGAGAGCTAGGACTTGTGACAAGGAAAAAATGGTTATTATGCTTCTAGAAATGTGTGTTAAATGAATAGTTTCATATACACGTCTTCTTTCATCAAATTTCATCCCTTAAAATAAGTAGATTTTATTCACTTGACACTTAAAAGCCTATCCTATTGTCCCAGAATTTAGGGCACGTGGCGTAACATGTTCTCGACCAGACAACCACAATTTGTGTTTCAGCCATCATAGAGAATAACAAGTATACATTGAACACTCCCTAATTAGTCACGCCATGGAACGCAAATAAACAGGTAACAAGATCAAACATTTGCATATTCCACTAATATACTCACTTCCAACTCCAAAAACCAAAATTGAAAGCTATCGCTGGCTTTCCTGTACAAATATATTCATTGTTTAGAAGTAAATAAGAGATCAAATTAATAGCTTTGACCGAGTATATTACAACCAGAGATTGCTGGACATCTTGCACAAATATCTAAGTTGTATAACTAGCTGAATTTAAGTTTCGAGATTGTTTGACTTTCTAATACAAGGGAAAGTCATTAAAGGGATTACCGAAGGCTAAAAAGCCCAAGGCTTGTCAAGTACAACAAGAATTCCCCACTCTATGAAAAATAAGGGCCCCTTAGTCAGCATGCACAAATCTGAACCTAGCTGGCTCCACCACACTCAAGAAAAGAGCGTATTATCTTTTAATCACCCATTCAGTCAATCCTACCTTTTGCTTTGACATTTTGTATTTATTGGCTATTTAATGAATTCTGCAGCATCATATTGTCATCTACTGGTTTTGAGGATTACATCAAACTGTTATAATCATTTTAGACATTCTTGAGACTGGATCTGAGGGAGTACATTCCTATGATTTAAGTAGACGTACCTAGCACCCAAATCAACGTAACCATATATATATTTTACACAATCTATGCAGTCATAGCCCCTTTTATTCCAAATACTGCATATGCTGATTGAAAGAATTTGCGAAGTGATATAGCTAACCTTGTATGTCAATGTGCCAAATAACCACTTCTAAATTAGTGTCTCATTGCTGCTTGTACCAAATACACCACTTTTCTTGACTTTTGGCAAGTTTTAGTTACAAATGCTAGCTAGTAAGCACTAACTAATGTCCTTCCTAATCATATTGGTAATGAAGTCCTATTCCGCGTGCCATGCATTTAGGGGCAAACCCAGGAACTTTGCAAGGGGGGTCCAAAGGCAAAATAACATTTTTAAATTTTGGATGACTAAGGTCAAATCATTAAACTTTGGAGCCTTGGACAGGCCAAAATGCGATAAAATATGGTACATATCAACACATTATTGACTAAGCCACCCTAATTATGCTTTTGAAGACTATGATAGTTCATGATTCATCAGCATTTGTCCACGATTAATTAAATAGCAGATCACAATCCTTTAAACCAGCTCAGACAGCATCATTTAATTGAAAAGATAACTCACAAGTCAGAACTTCAGTTTAAGATATGTCCATCAAGCATTCACACTAAATTTCTGAATTTTTCCACAGGATCAGTTCAAAGTCTTGATGTGAGAATAGAGTTCTAGGGCAGAATATCATGTTTTGTGCTTCCTGTGTTCATCAATGTTTGTTCTTTTCAGCTACATTACTCAGATTCTCTAAATGTACGCGGATATCCACGAGTCCATGACAGACACTTGACCCTTAAGTAAGAGTCATTTAGGCGTCCAACACCCATGTCCAATTTAGAAACTTCGATTCTTCAATTTTAAGAGTTCACATTAACAAGAAAACTTTGTTTATAGCTTTTCGCATTAATAGAAAACAGAAAATTGATATTTTTCGTTGATCCCATCTGATTCAAGGCAGTTTTACATGAATAACAAAAGATTATCCGGATAATACATATAATACAAACAAGTGTTCCTGACGTGTCCTCGTACCCACACTTAAACTCTGAACAAATATCTAATATCTCATGATTTCAGTTTAGAAACTTCACACTTCGGACACTCGCCCACACCTGATATTTGTCATCAAGTCCACGGCATTTCAACTTAAATATGATTTATGAATTGAAAACAAACTTCGACCAAGGCAATCACACAGTCTAATCTGCAAAAGCAGACTACTTTCACGGCTCAACCCAGTCCAAACAGCATAAAACCGTTCTTAACTCTGCTTGTTTGAGTTAAAATTTCATTTTTGCAATGCTAATTGGGATTCAATAAGCAAAATGAATAACTAGTAAAGTTCGATCCTTTATACTGCTAAAATACTCATAGACAAATCCAATACCCAAAACCCTTACCTGGTACGCAGAACCTTCTGTAGTACTCCCCATACCGAACTCATCCAAATTCGTCTTCCCAATAACAATCGCTCCACTCTCCCTCAACTTCCGGACCGCCGTGGCATCGAAGGGTGGCCGATACCCTTCCAAAATCCTCGACCCAGCCGTCGACGGCATATCCGCTGTACATATATTATCCTTCACGGCAACCAGAACTCCAGCCAGGGGCCCCACCTCTTCTTTCCGCTCGATTTTACGGTCAAGTTCCTCGGCCTCCTTCAAAACGGTGTCCGACACGTGTAGGAAGCTCTTGAGCTGTGGCTCGGTCCGGCGGAGGCGACGGAGGAAGTCCTCAGCGAGGTCGACGGCAGTTGTCTGGCGGGAGAGTAGGGATTTGCGGATGGTGAGGATCTGGGAGGTGGGAGGTGAGGTTGGTGAGGAGGAAGAAAGGGCTAGAGTTTGAAAGGTATGGAGGGATTTGGCAGAGAAGGAGAGGAGCGGTTTTGAGGGGAGACGGAGGTTGGGCCACCGGTAGTGGAAGAGGAGGCAGCGAGGATTGTTGACTGACGAGAGCATTTCAGAGAGAGACAGAGAGAGGCGGATTCTCCGGTATGTAAGATATCCCTTTTCTTCCACTGGTTTGTTATCCCCGTAAAGAGAATCAGCGGGACTGTGCTGCTAAAACTGCTTGAGAGGAAGATAGAAAGAAGCGTAAAATGCAATGACCTCCCTGAGATTACTTACTAATGCAGAGACATCACCTTAAATTTTGAAAAATACAATAACCTACCTTATTTTTGAAAGTATTTGATCCTTATCCCTCTAACTAATATCCGTTAATTATAAACGAAATTTGCTGATGTCAGCAGGGGTAATTTTGTAAATTCCAAAAATACCCCCTCTAATGTCAATAAAAATACCATTAACTTGCTATTTTCTATCTTGAACACAAAACCTCTCCTTACTCACCTCACATTACGATATGAAAAATGTTTCCCTTAATTTTTTTATTCTATCAATAAGTTTATTGATTTTTTGAAATGGATATCAATTTTTTTGAAAAATAAAATAGACTGAAAAAATAAATAATTTGTTGTGCAAATTGATTTTTGGCATATTCTCTCACTAGAAAATTTCATATTATTGGTAATATAGATTAAAAGTATAAAAATTATGTCTAAAAGTTAAAAAAAATCACTAAAGATAAAAACAAATTAAAATGAACCTTGTTTTTAGATTATTTTTATTTGTTTATTTTTTAAAATTTGCTTTATAATTTTTAATTTTTTTGAAACTTCTTATCGAGACGAACCAATAAAAACTTGATGCAAAGTATAAATTACAAAAAAAATTCAAATAAGAACACAAAATAATCTAAAAATAAATTAGTTACTCTATTTTTGTATTTTAGTTTTGTATCAAATTTTTGTAGATTATTGGTCCGTCTTGACAAAAGAAGTCTAAAAATTAAAAAATTATGTCAAAAAAATTAAAAAAATTCACTAAAGGCAAAAAATAATCTTAACAAACAGATTTTTAAGATTATTTTAAATTTTTGTTTTTTTTTAAATTTATTTCCTATTTTTTTAACTCTTCTAAAATATCTCATCGAGATGAACTAATAATTTCGAAATATCTCATCTAATTTTGTAATTTTTTATTTTTCGTGAATCCTTTGTGGATTATTAGTTTGTTTCGATACCAGCTTTTAAAAAAGTATAAAATTATATCCAAAAGTTAAAAAAAAAATTAGAAACAACAAGATGTTTTAGAAAAATTAGAAAAAAATTAGACGAGATGTTTCTGAATTATTGGTTCACCTCGACCAGATATTTTAGAAAAATAAAAAAATAAGAAAAATTTAAAATAATCTAAAAAATCTATCCGTTTGGATTATTTCCGCTTTTAGTGAATTTTTCTTAAACTTTTTTAGATATAATTTTTTAGTTTTTAGATTCTTTTCATACAAATTAATAATCCACAAAAATTAAATACAAAACTAACTAATACAATTTTTTCTGAATAAAGCCAAAAAAATAGAGTAACCAATTCCTTTTTGAATTTTTTTTGTTCTTATTTGAATATTTTTGTAATTTTTTATTTTACATTAATTTTTTGGTAAATTATTAGTTCGTCTTGATAAGAAATTTCAGAAAAAATAAAAAACTAGATTAGAAAAAGTTCAAAAAAAAAATAAAAAAAATTGAAAATACGGTTTGTTTTTACTTATTTTTTTGTCTTTGTTGAATTTTTTAATCTTTTGGACGTAATTGTTATACTTCTAATCTATGAAGTTTTGTAATGAGAAAACAGGCTAATAATCAATTTGCGCAATTAGTCATTTATTTTTTTCGGTCTATATTCTTTTTTAGAAAGTCATTTCAAAAAATCAACAAGAACATTCATAAAATAAAAAAAATTAAGTGGAGAAAATTTGCATACCTTAATGTGAGTTGAGAGAGAGAAGGGTTTTGTGTGCGCACTGAGAGAGAAAAAAGGCAAGTTAATGGTGTTTTCGTAGACATTAAAAGAGTATTTTTCAGTATTTACAAAATTACCGGGGCTAACATCAGCAAATTTCATCCATAATTAATAAAAATTAGTTGAAAGAAGTAACAATCAAATACTTTCAAAAGTGGGGTAGGTCCCTGTATTTTTACCCTGGAAAGAAAGGAACTCGATTTAGACAATAAGAATTTTAAAAATATTAAAAATGTGATGTCTTATTTTATTTTTGTATTTCCAAGACATCAAGTTAAAATTGTGTTTCTTGATGACGAAGTAAAAATCTGATCCGACTCACTCTTATGCTAGTTTTAAATTCCTAGTTTATTTAACTCCAATGCGTGGTTATACGAAGATGTATCGGGACTTAATATTTTTATCGTAAAACATTAGCTGTTAACCAAATTTTTCATAGCACCCGTAAAATAAAAACTCAAGTAATCGGAGTGTTGAGATTAATGAGAAAGTGATGAAACAATTTAATGTGAACTTCTTATGGGTAGTCATATATCCCCATGCTAAAAGGGAATGACAATGTCCGAATGCACATCGACTTAAGAGATTTAAACAAGCCAATCCTAAGAATGATTTTTTATTATCCATTTGGATATTCTCGTGGACAATATAGACCCTTCTCTTGACAGCTTGATAGGACTACAAATTGGTACCATTTGGAGCACACTGCAACTACGTATCTCCCATCTATCAAAAGAGTAAAGGCTAAATTTCACTTAACTCCTTTGAGGTTTCCAACAATTATAGACCCTTCTCCTGTAATTTTTGAAATTACATGACTTACCTCTTCCGTCGGGGATGACAGTGGACGGAAGCTAACATAATTGGCAATTTGATGTTTTTGTCCTTTGAAAGACTGCATGTTTAAACACTGTTAATATCACATATTGCCTCCTCAACACCATTTGTTTTTGTTATTTTAATAGGATAGTTATTGTTTAGTCCTATTTATAAGAGATGTCTAGTATTTTATTCTATATATTTTTTAAGGTTAATTTTTTATCTTATTTTTAAAAAAATATCCGAATTATCCTCAAAATCTATTTACTTCAATTTCAGCATTTTTATTCCTAAGAAAAATAGATTGATTTAAATATTTCCTTATTAGTCTAACTTCAATCTATTTCTTACACTATAACTACCAAAAAAAGGTACGTATTCCCGTATTTTACGATGATTAATTTAGTTTATCATTATTATAAGGATAAATAGGACTCTGATTTAATTTACTATATTTTAGTTGAAGAAACATAAGTTTGGTGAATATTTAATTTTTTAGTTTTAAGTGGTTTTTTTTTTATGAAACTGTTTTTTTTTTTTTACTTTTTAAGCATATTTAGACTAGATGTACTCAAAAAATAAAAGCATGATAAAATTTTAAACAATCGATTAAAGAAGAAAATTATAAAACCCAGTTTATCTACTTTATTTTAAAAATTAATCTTCAAAACACAATCAAATTCTCAAAAGGTAATCCAGTAAATGGGACTTTTTTTCTAAACACGAAAAAACATCGAAGATGACTAGTTGAAATTGTACCACCTCATATAAATTATTGACCCAACAACTTGTTAGAGCCCAACCACGTGATCCAAAATACTTAAATTCAAGTTGTTAGTAGTAGTTTATATAGTTCCTTATATACTCAGGATCACCCATGTAGACTTTCGATGTGGGACGAGACATCATAATCTCCCTACCTTTAAGACCTTGTGTCCTCGTAAGGGTTGAACACTAGAGTCACTACAGCCTAACTCATGGGTCTGTTCTCTAGTGACCAAACAAAGTTCCAACTCCACACTCGATCGTCTACATGGGTCGCTCTGATATATTTGTAACGCCCCATGTAAATTACTGACCCAATAACTCGCCCTGGAGCAATCTAGGGATGAGTGACCTATTGAGAAGTCCATAGGGTTTGGGCGGCAAAAACGGACAATATTGTACAATACGGGAGTAGATAATTACGAATGGTATCAGAGCCTGCACCAACTGAAAATGTGAGAAATCTCGGCCCCACACGAGCACGTGTGTTCCTAAGTGGGGGAGATTGTGACACCCCAGCCAGACTGTAGTGCTAGCTGTGAGGCCGGCGTCCGGGAGATGGAGTCTCAATGGGACGTCCGGATGGGTGGTCAAGAGTCCCA
>JABCMJ010006292.1:0-25676 GCA_014822125.1 Arbutus unedo
TGACCTGATGGTTCCAAGGCCTGACCTGATGGTTCCACACCCCTTTTTCACTTCCCTCTTCACCTCAAACATATCTTATCACTCAATCTACGTCATATACTTCAATACGAATTAGTTAATGACCTTTAGATCACATAAATTGATGAAAATTTCTGGGTCCTTACAATCTGAATCCAAATACCAAAATCCAATTCGATAATCTGTTTGGTTCAAATCCAAAAATTATCTTATCAGATTCGGATTAATCCGATCCCATTGCGTATCTGCTTCTATCTTTCGATGGAGCAATTTGCATTTCTTAATTCCTTCCTCTTAAACCTTAGTATTTGTGGACAATGGCAATTAAACTTCCTCTTAAATCTGTTTGATAAAAAATTTAATTCTTTATCAAATCTTTTAAAATATTTTCTACGTTTAGTCCAGACAAACTTGAAAAATAAAAAATTGACAAAATATTACTAAAAATGTCTTGCAAATGCAGTATTTAGTCAATTTTGACTAAAAATTATTACTTTTGGACTTTTTTAATATTTTTTTTTTGTTTTCAATAAAAGTTTCTTTTTCTTTTAAAATGAAGTACACAGTATACACCTACAAAGTTAGAGAAATTGTCAAAAATTCGAAAAACAAATTCACTAATAACAAAAAAAATACAAATAACGAATCAATATTACTTTTTCAGAAATGTGTTTTAGAGATATAGAATTGAGTATGCAACTTTATGTTTATGTGAACCATCTCTCTTGAATATTTTCTGATGATCAAGAGTTAGATTCAGTCTAATATGCATGGTTTCATCTCTCAATAAAATTTCAGTGACAAAATCTTAAATCATACGTAATTCTAAACAGTAGAGGTATTTTAGAGTGTTATATATGTAATCTCTAATTTCTAATGAATTTTGGGCTTGTATGCTTATTCTAAAAACGGTGAAATGAATTGAATCCGATTAGATTTTCATGTTGAATAGTTAACTTTTTAGATTGGGGTCAAATTGTCCTTAAAGGTCCGTTTGGATGAAGTATAAGGAAGAGAGATAATATTTGGAAGACGATAAGAATTAACATGACACATTTAGTATGATTTAGGAGAATAAAATACAGGGGGATTATTTTTGAGATAATTTTTCACTCTTTCAAAAATAATCCCCTTATAGCCTGCTTGTTAGCATCCAATGGAGGTGGATATATTTGGGCCTGGATAATATAATCCTGGGTAAAAGTAATCTAGGAGTTGTTGTCTTATTTTGGGCCCTGGATAAGTTATCCAGGTATAAGTATATCCCATTTGTGGTGTCTTATATATGGATAGGGTCTTAGAGATCCATATTTTATCTGGGAGTAAATATTACGTTTTTGTCCTCAAAATGTACCAAAGTCTTTGACGATTGAAAAAAATCAGAGAGAAGAACCAAAGCTTTTGACAACAATGAAACCAAAGAGAGAGAGACAGAAGAAGAAGAGGAAGAAGAAGAAGGGCTTTTCGATCTAGTTTCCAACAATCAATTTTTCTTTTCATCGTTGGCTACAACTACTCTCGGCGTTTAGGTAAGAGAAGAGAATACCCTAAAATACAAATCGATTTTCGTTTGAGACATTGAGTGTTTTGATTTTCGTTTTGGTTTTTTGGGTTTAATTATCTCGATTACGTTTTGGTGTCTTATTATCCTTCTAATTTCCGTTCTTGTTCAAAGCCTTGCATTTGGAGAAGTTGTTATCTGGTCTCATCACACTCACCAAAGTCCCCACTGTCAATAATTTGTTGAGAAATCCTAAAATGTCCCCTTCACAACATGCTCTTTTTCAAATGATGGATCTTGCTCTCACTCTCTGTTCTCAAACCATGGATCTTCAGCACTTCAAATTTCCCTATATCTTCAAAGAAATATTCAAGTTCTTAATGTTTTTTTTTCCACCTATTACTTAATTACTTGGTTTGAGTATCTTGCACCTATTCCAATATATATCAAACACAAGCTTTTTACAAGTTTCTCACAGCAAAAGACAAGTGGATTGTCTTTCCCTAAATAAGCATACATATGAAGAAAGGTACTAGTTCTTGCAAGAGTCACCTTAATAAATTTGGTGATGGCTAGCTCCCTTACCTTGTGGATTAAGAAGCAAAATGTAATGCAACTGTTGGCATTGAGAAGTTGTAGAGGTCATGGCCCCCTTTTGCCTGCCTCTGTTTCATTTATTTTTTCCTTTGAATAAAGTCTCCAGAAGATAATCTTCTCTTCCCAAAACGTCCACATGTTCATACTCATATTGTAATGGTAGTCAAAGTCTTACCTAAGACAATTTTATCCTTGAATATTTCTTATGGTTATTTTAAGATTAGCAAGAAAGATGTCATGACTGTGCATTATGAGGGTGAAAATGGTGAATTCAGCTTTGGCATTAAGACTTGTTTACTGAATGTATGGTAAATAACTAGCCAAATTGAATTCTCCCTCGCTTGAATGTATGGCATTAAGCTTTGGCATTAAGAATGTATGTCATGATTCCATGAGACACACGGGGACATAGGACACGGGACACTTGAGGGACTCTTGGAGGACACCTAAAACTATTTTATGCTAGTGTTTCGGTCAATAGTGATATGGAAGAGATGAACAATCTGTAGGTTGATCTTATGGTTCATCAATGCTATCTTTATTATTTAAGAGTTAAATGATACATACAGTTTTTTGCCATAGTTTGATCTTATGGTTCATCAAAACTATTACTAATGTTTTGGTATAAGTTTTTCTTTCTTTTATTTCTCAAGAATTTGGTGTATGATACGCGCATGCGCTCACGCGTGTTTTTTTCTTTTTCTTGTTTTGACACATGGGGGATAAATATATATAGTCACTGTCATATTAAAAGGTGGGGTATAGTTGGAGTTTGGTAAATTTTTTATTCGTTGAAGCTAATTTTTTATCCATCGTCATTTCTTATATTACAAGTTATAGTTATGTCACACTACATAGCTTCATTTGCATAAGCACGACCTACATGTTGTAGTTACGCCATTCTTATAATATGAAGTTTGGAAGTTAGCAGGTTTGTGTCATATCAATGTCGAGAAGAGTTTGGAGTCATGAGGAGGAGGAGACGTTGTTGCAATGGCTCATGAGCCTAGTCAATGACGGTTTGTGGCAAACTGAGAGCAAGTCCTTTCATCCCAGCTACTTGGAAATGTTGGAAGATCTGATGGATGTAAGTTTTCCTGGACGTGCAATTGGACCACCTTATATTAAGGTCAAGATTAGGACTTGGAATGCGACTTACCAAATAATTGAGGATATGCTTAGGCATGAAGGATTTTGATGGGATCCAATTGAAAAAAAGATTATGACAGAGACCAAAGTCTGGAATAAATATGCTAGGGTAAGTCATGAACTATGTGTATAAATTTGATGCAAACTAGTTTCAAACCATTAAATGTTAAAAGGCTCAAATTTGTTTTCCTGCATTGACTTAGGTCGTTCCACAAGCTTTGAACATGAGACACAAGCAATTTTCGCATTACAATGGATGATTTTTTTGCTTTAGACTGTGGCTGATCAGGAATGATTGGAGTTGGAATAAATTTTCAATTTCGTACTTTTGTATCATTTGTAATGTACGTCAAACAACTAATCAAATTGAATTCTCAATTAATTCATCCATAACTTTGCAAGCCGAGCTAGTCATTTTAAATTCAATATAATGGTTGTTTGAGTTGTATTTAGTTGTCATTCAGAATATTGCATTTGACTAGTAAAAAATAATTATTACATATTTTTGTATGAATAATTATATGTGTATCTTGTTGTGTTTTGAAAATAAATAAATAAATAAATTTCATCTTTTTTTTTTTACTCGATTTGTTAAAAAAATTATCAATCTTGTTTGTTTATTTTGTACATCTATTCTACTTACACTTTAAAAGTGAGAAAGATTACAAAATATACTAAAAGTTCACTTAATATGAAAAAAGCAATCAACTTTGACCAGATAATTTGATTTTTTAATTTATGTTATTATTTTTTATATTTATTATAAAATTTTCATACTTCTTAAAGAGGATTACATTAGATTCATTCAAAAAAATTAAATGAAAGTTGAAAAATAATCAAGAAAATCACTAGTAATAACAAAAGAGTTGTATAAAGACAAAATAAGAAATTATCACAATTTAACATTATCCACCCTTCATATCCACTCTCATTAACTACAAAACAAACCAATCGTATATATATCCCCTTATAAGAAAAGTAAACAAACCAAGTAAATATTAACCTCTCCTTCTAAATTAATCTCTCTTCTTACTATATCTCCCCTCTTATTATATTATCGTTATTCTTTCCAAATATTTAACCGCTAACAAACAAGCCATTAGGTCCCGATTGGATGGAGGATTATTTTGAGGGGTATAAGTTATGAAAGGGGATAAGATAAGAGGAAACATTATTTTTGGATGATTGACTCACATTAATTTGATGTTTATGGTGGGGGATAAAAAAGTAGATAGTTTTGACGAGGGACAAAGCAGGGGTATAAACATTGACTTGATTTAGTTATTTTATGAGAAGGGGGATAAAGATGGGTGGATAAGAAAAAATTATCAAATGACTATTTTACCCTTGTGCATTGTTAAACTTAATTACGTATTGAATACATTATATAAATGCAAACCCAATATTTGTAATTAATTTTAGAGCTTTTGTAATATTAATTAATTACGAAATTAATTATTTTATTATATTTAATTAAAAACGTTATTTTGAAAAAAATGTATGGTTTGTAACCTATTTTGTTTCTTGAATTATTGTAATTCAATAAATTTATTCAATTAATAAACTCTAAATTATGAAGTATTTATTTCAATAAAGTTAAAATTTTCATAATGTTAAATCGTATAACTTCATTCGGAATTGAAAAGAAGTGTGAACAAAATACAAACTGCGAAACCTAAAAAAAAATTACAACAAGGTATAATTGTTCAAAATTGCCCTTGCGCACATTTGTTTCACCTTGTACGACCCTTATAGTTGCGGATGTCAAAGCACCATCACTTATTTTATGTTTGGTTTGGGCTGACTGCATGTGTGTTAGTTAGTATCTCTCTTCATGAAACTTTAACAATACTATCTCAGTTTCGTCCAATGTGTTAAATTTTTTCTTCATGTTCTCCGAGTATCCATTTACTTGTACTTCAACTTCCTTTCAAATTGTGTAGATTCGCAGATTATAGCCAACAAAAACCACCTCATAGGATTCTTTTCGTTCACCTAGCATTCAATAAACTTATCCAAAATAATATTAATAACATTTTCGTGTGAACTAACAGTAACATTTCGCAAACAAGTCTTTACTAATAACTACGTGGCTCAGATATTTGTTTCACTGTCAGACAATGCACTAGGGCTACAACTTATATTGCCTAATGATGATAAGCGATTGGGCATCATAATTTGTCCCGTCAGACGAGTGCGATAGCCTTAGATGTTTATTATTCATATCATCATAGTGATAAAAAAAGACGATGATGTTCAACAAACTAGCATGGTAATCAAAAAATTAACTCAGGTCCACACACACACCCATTCACTTGCACAAAACACATAGCAACACTTGGACTTGCAGATCACACACCTGCAATTGCACAACACACACATACACAGCAGCACTTGCACAACACACACACACACACAATAACACTTGTACAACACAAACTGCTGCACTTCAACTTCACATATAGACAATTGTACTTCCAGACATGTGCATATACTCCTGCACTTGCACAACACACACATACACAAGTGCACTTTCATAGTATCACAACAGTTGCTACACTTGCAGACACCCCACCCCCCCCCCCCCCCTCATTTCACTTGCACGGCACACACTTGCATAGCTGCACTTCCACATGCTTTTGCACTTGCACATCACACACCTGTAGTTGCACAACACTCGTGCACGCGCATGGCAGCACTTTCATAGCACACACTGCTGCACTTGCACTTCCATACACATAGCAATTACTGCACTTATAGACACACACACACACACACACCACCATTTCACTTGCAGAACACATACTGCTATGAGTTGTAGTTCCACACACACATTCCTGCACTTGCACAATACACGCACACAACAACACTCATATAGCACACAATGTCGTACTTGCACTTCACACACGCACAGAGCTGCACTTCCATAACACATAGCAGCAGCTGCACTTGTAGACACACACACACATATACATACACATACAAAAAGCTACACATACACACATGCACACACAATCATTCACAGGCCAAAGCAAAAGTGTCATCCATCGTACTGCGCAAATTGCTTGAGTCTTGTAACGCTCCGATCTTCGGAGATGTTAATAAAAATTATTTTCAAAATTACTTGTTGAATAACATAAATATTTTAAAAGAAATACCTAAATTAGTCCTGTTTATAAACAAAAAAAATTGTGAAATTGTAATTGAATTGACATAAATGCCCTTACGGGTATACAAAATTTATAAAATTCAGAACTTCTAAAAGAATGACAACTACATCTTGCTGAATTCTTCGTCTTTATTGTCTGGCTCTTGTTGTTTGGATGACATCTCCAGCTACTATTCTACATCTGACATGAAATATTGTCAGGGTAGAGAAATTGCTTCATGAGTTGTGACACTCAGTATAAAATACTACCCGAATAACAACCCAAAGATATGCCTAACAATGTAGATATTGCAAAGAAAGAAACAATTGAGAATAACACATAGGTTAATTATGATTCATCAATTAACGTTTCCAAAATTCCTTCCTCGGGAAAAACAACCCTAAACTTAACCTTCGAAATCATTGTAGGAGTTCGGGTATAGTTCAATGCCCAAGATTGTCCAGCATCCTGAGTACAGTTTAACGGATCAAGACCGTCCATTACTATAAAGAGTACAATTCAACGTGTCATGATCGTCCAGCACCTCGTGTATAGATCAACAAATCCGGACCATTCAACACCCCGATCAAGTACTTTTCAACAAATCAAGACCGTCTAACACCTCAATAGGTACAGTTCAACACATCTAGACCGTCCAGCACTTCGATCGACCCCGTACAAACCCTACTTATCACATAGTTCACACAAAACTCAAGCAGCATAACAACTATAAATTAAATTAGTCAGAATCTCAATAGAACCTTATTACGTTCAAAATCTCAACAATATCATAACCTTCTTCCATAATAAAGCAACATAACAACTCGTCTGTTATCACGCTATATTT
Organism: Arbutus unedo; assembly: GCA_014822125.1. Lineage (NCBI taxonomy): Eukaryota > Viridiplantae > Streptophyta > Magnoliopsida > Ericales > Ericaceae > Arbutus > Arbutus unedo. The sequence goes on from JABCMJ010006292.1 coordinate 7,262, forward strand.
TCACAAACAATAATTTTCGTCCAAAATCTCATCAGCACAGTAAAATTGTCACGACATAATTTAAACAGAATATGGTCAAGTTAGTATTCATGCTCTCACGTAATCACAACACAATAAAAGTGCATACATGTACGAGTGAGTGTCTTCTGTTAAAATTGAATGCGATAAATACAAAATCATGCAAATCAAGGGTTGAAGGTAGTAGATGCTACCTCATAGAGTGGTTTCGGGTTGACAGGTGTAATTCCGCTAGTGGTTTTGTTAGAATATGGAGCGCTCTCTCTCTCTCTCTAAATCTCTGTTACTTGGATGTGAGATGAAGAAGGGTTAAAGGTGAAAAGGCTTAGGACTGTGGCAACCTATTTATAAGAAAATCAAGATAAGAAGATCATAAATGGGATGAGAAAACTTATGAGTTTTCTAGAAATGTTCCCAAGTCGGCAAACAAAGATAATGAACCTTATTACTTTCAATGTTCCAACTAAACCCAAGGGTTCAGTACATCTGGTCAAGGATTAGAGAATGAATTTCAAAGGTTAAATTCATCTTTTGTTGTAAGTTCATTTTATCATGTAATAAAGGTTCTAGATTCATAACTTCCCTCTCAATGATTCATCATATGTTAGAATGTCATAAGGCTCAATCAAAAATAAAAAGACAAGGTTTAAAATAAAAATTAATTTGGACTACACATATGTGCACTCGCAGTGCAGACCAATTAGTTGGTTTACTAACTAGAAAAAAATAAGCAATTTAAATGTGGATAAATTCTGTTTTAGTTAAAAATAAAACATTAAATGCAGAAAGAATGTCATGAAATAATTTAAAATTATTTATTAACTGTTTAAAAAGTCGGATTGTTACAGGTTTTCATGTTCAAAGCTTGTGGAATGTCCTAACAAAACAAATAAAATTGATTTCAACATTTAATGGTTAAAAACTAATTTGGTTCAACTCTATAGTTTATGACTTACCAATCCATATTCATCCCATACTTTGGTCTGTGCCAGAATCTTCTTTTCAATTGCATCATACGAAAATTCCTCACGGCTAAACATATCCTCAATTATTAGGTAAGTCGCCTTCCAAGTTCTGATCTTTACCTTAATGTGAGATGCTCCAATTGCACGTTCGGAAAAACTTACGTCCATTAGATCTGACAACATTTCCAAGTACCCAGGATGAAAGGACTTGCTTTCAGTTTGCCAACCGTCATTGACTAGGCTCGTGAACCATTGTATCAATGTCTCATTTTTCCTCATGACTCCAAGCTATTCGCGACATTGATATGATACAAACCTATCGAACTTCGTATCTAAAAAAAGTGCAACTCAACAAATAGACTTTGAACATACACAATATACATGGATTTAAGCTAGGCTCAATAGGTAGAGGGCTCAAAACTTCATTATTGCCCAAGTGTAGGTAATAAGTGCAGCTGTTGTGTGTTGCGAAAGTGCAGATGTGGTGTGATACTGGGCTCAGCTTGACCATCATTGCCCATTACAATACTCTTGTCAAAACATTATGGTGTCAGTAAAAGACTCACAATTGCATCATCGTTAAAAGACTCACAATTGCATCACCGAAAACTGTGAATGCAAGGTTGTCTTTAATTACAAAACAATATGAACATTTCATTCATTAACATAAAAGATGCATCATAACCATCGTACACATAACACAATTGTCCAAGAACATAATAAGGTAGGATATCTTTAATTACAATACAAAACGCGACACTTCAAAAATGCGGTAAAATGAAGCCACTTCTCGATCGTCCTCTTCAAAAAATTTACTACAAATATCTCATTCTTGACTAAATGGGACCAAATACATCACTGTTGAGCACAGTCTCTACCCATGCGTGCTTGAATTCATCACAAGTGTTTAAGAATTGGTCAACCCTTTCGTCTTTCTTGCGAATAGTCACAACCAATTGAATTGTTGTATCAATGATATGTCAAGTTTTTCTAGCTCAGTCGGAATCGTTGATCACCGAGCAGATAAATCTTTCTCATAGCCCATGGCATTGGCCATTTTGTCCGTGTACCCCAAGCTCTCCTTCATCCACTTGTACATGCTTCCAACCAGTGACTCCTTATTACCCATTCATGTCGTCTTCTTCCCCTTCTTACTTCCAGCATTGGTCGGAGGCGTGTTGGATGTTGGGATTGACATACGATGTGCGGAGGTCAAAGGTGGTGAAACCGTTGATGTGGACATAAAAGATGTGGAGGTTCGAGGGGTAGATCTCACGGGTGCGAAAGAGCATGGGTAGATCTTATAGGTGTGAAAGGAGAAAGAAGGGGGGGGGGGGGGTTAATCACCCGTAGGTGTGGATTGCGTATGATGAATTCATAAATTCATCACTGAATAATGCTTCATAGAAATTTCGATCCCGTCAAATCCTTCAGACAGAGGTTGCTATGGATCCAATTGGGCCATTTGTTATTGATCCTCTAAGCCAGTTTCTTCTTCATACATATTTGGGGGAAACGATTCCTTCATTTGTGTTGGATCATTCGCCATCACCCCCGTCGCCCTATTCTTACAAAAGAGAATTTTTCATTCATCATAGTAAGAGAAATGTTTATCATACACCTTTTTGGCCTTCTTAGGATGGACCTACACAGACATTGACATATTAGAATGGGATAGTATGCCTTCACATATGAAATAAAGTATTATGGATTACCTTTTGGTACTCGTTACATACCGATTCATCTATGTTGATGCGTTTGTTGACGTTGTCCCAACCAAACTCACTAAGTAAGACAATGTCAAATACTTTATTATACATTTGTCTTCAATACTGTACCTTGGAGTCGATGTGTGTGGGGAGGACTTAATGTGGCTATCCGGCGTCACCTTGTCCAACTCCTTCTCAAGCAAGGTGAAAAAATCAGGTTGAAAGCCATTATCGGCTCTCCACTTGTCCAATATTTCATTTATCATCACTTTGATGAGAGCATCCTCTTCAACTTTCCTCCACATCTTTTGGGTTCTCGTTATTTTTTCTGTAGACGTTTGTTCTTCTTCTTGGGTATCAATTGCTACAAATGCATTTAAGTTCACCAAAGAATGTAAATGTGCGAAGTCATTTTTTAACAACATTAATCCCAAAAATGAATTATAATCCTACATTAGAAGTTGACCAGATCAAATCACAATCAGACTTACAATATTTACAATACCAGTTCTTGAAACACTTAACACAAATACTTAACAAAATTATTTTTCAATCATGGTGGATAAACCTCTTGTCCCCCGTCATTTGCTACCCAATGGTTGTACATGGCAGTAGCTAATGCATCACTCTCTGTAGTCCATTCATTAGAAGTGTCTACAATCATAATGCAATCACGATCTACCTCTATATTGTGGAGGTTTTCTTCTTTTCATTGCGTATACTCCAACTCATTGGGATCATTGGACTAGGGAACATACTATGCCAATACGACATTGAGTCCAAATGAGTTAATAGGTGGGAGACCTCAAGATTGCGAACTGCATTTTTAGAACCCTAAAGCTTCTGTCTATGACATTCCTGGCAGCAGAGTGCTTCACGTTGAAGTACTCCTCTTTGCAAGTTGGCATGTGACCGTGCCTCCAAAATGCTAAGGTGATATCATTGGCCGTGGTACGATACTAGAAAACCATCGTCATTTGTATCCGACATCCACAAGGTAATAATGTCCTGTAATCAATGAAGTTACGACGCTCAAAGGATATACGGGAGGGTTTGAAACTGTAATAGATTTAAAAGGACAAGTGAAGATAGGATTTCAAATATACCGCGAGTGACTTTCAACCCATTAGGCCTTGCGATGGCATATCTAAGTATTCCATAGTAAGTGGCCGACCCTTCCTACCCAGACAAGACAAAGATAAATTTCAAGTTTTGATTACAAACACTTAAAACATTTGTGGCAATCTCACCCTTCTTGGACCTATAGTGAGGCTTGTCAGCTGTCAGGGGATATATTGGCACAAATGTCTCATTCAAAGCTCCGAGACAATTCTACGACAAATTTTGTTGTTTATTGCAAGTACATATGGTGGACTTGAGAAAATATAATGGAATAAGTACAATCATTCATAAGGCAACTATACATGAAACCAACTCTATCTACTGTCGTGGTAATTCACAGGTACAGGCTCAGGACTGACAAGTAGCATTTTATACATTCGTAACACAGGTTGGAGTATGACATTGAAATGCCGATTATCATTTTGGTCGATCTCCAAAACTGATAGTTGGCACGTCTTTGTTTTGCATGGTGCATAAGGATCCACAAAAAAATAGAAACCCTTTCCTCAAGACCTACGAACCGTGAGTCCACTAACCCAACATTTCTAACTAAACAGCACAATCTAAAGAATAAATGCCTATTTACCCTCAACTGATCGTGGTAATCTACCTCATTGCCATTTACGATCCTATTGATGGCATCTACTTTGGGTCAAGTAAAAGTTTAGATTTTGTGGACACTTGAGACGGGGATACTATGTCATCGATAGGATGAATTATTAAAGCCAAAACACATCCATTGTAGCATAAATGAAGGTGTTCAAAGTAATGGTTGGCTCTTACTCTTCTCTCCTCGTTAATTGCTTTTTGTTTATTATTGTCATCCTAAAAAGCTATAAAGGGTTCCACGAATGTTTGTGACCAAAAAAATTTCTATTTCACATTTGCGAAAGGTTAATTTTTCAACGACACATTAACATAAGTAGACATTTTTAATAGTTGCTCTCACAACATGTTTGCACTATGGCACTACAAAGTACTAACAAATCGAACAAGCATGGTATTCATACAAATATAAACCCTTTTACATGACTAACAAGCATGGTATTCGTACGAATATCAACCGAACATTACTGTGCAAAATCTAACATATACCATAACAGTTCAAATTCTACTACGACTATGCAAAATTAAACACCACAGAACAACATATTAACAAAAATCGCAACAAATGGAGATGACAGTAAATAGATGAAGATGGCAAAATGCAGTAAATAGATGGAGAGAAATCAAATCATAGTAAACCGATAGAATTCAAACCCAAATCACAATAAATAGATGGAGATGGCAACACAAATCGAAATCAACCGCCTACCTATTCGAACAAGCAACAATTATGGTGAGAAATCGAGCAATACAAATCCAAATCGCAACGTAGAAACCAGCCGAAACCCTATCCTCTTCAAAATTGCGCTAGATAAGAGGAGGCTCAATCATTAATAGATCAACCCTCTAGAGCCGGCTAAGTTTTGGGGAGCCCAAGAGGTGCCCAAAAATAATCAGGGACATATGACCAAAGAGTGAAAATGAAGACGGGAAAAAGATAAGAGGGGGAGTTTGCAATGAAGCCAAACGAATGAGATAACCCTTATCAAGAGGGATTATTTTTCAAGGGGAGGTATAAGCCCATCCAAACAAGTCCTTAGGGGTCCAATTGGATGTAGGATTATTTGAAAGGGTATAAATTATAGAGGGGATAAGATAAGAGGGTATATTAATTTTGGAGGGTTTACCCATATTAATGTGATGCTTATAGATGAGAGACTAAAAAGTAGACAGTTTGGATGATGAATTAAATACGAGGATAATATTTGACTTGGCTTAAATTTTTTATAAAATAGGGGGATAAAGATGGTGGATAAAGAAAAAATTATCAAATGACTATGTTGCCTTTGTGCAGTTTTAAACTTAATTATTTATTAAGTTAACTATATATAATTCAAAATCCAATATATGTAATGAATTTTGGATAATATCAAATATTAAATAACTAATTAATGAAGAAATTCATTATTTAAATATATTTAAGGAAAAAATTATTTTCATTTAAATAATTTAATTGTTGCTATCATATTTTGTTACGTTAATTACTATAATTGAATAATATAATCTTAACAATGATCTCTTCATTTGAACGAGTCAAAATTCTCATACTATTAAATAGTATAACTTCATTTGGAATCGAAAATAAAAGTGAATATTACACCACATACAAAACCTAAAACAGAAATTACAGTGAAGAATGATTTTTGAACATTATCGTTGTGAACATTGGTTTGATGTTGTTTCACCATTGTAATTGCCGATGTCAAAGCACCATAACTTGTTTTATGTTTTGTTTGGGGCGATTATATTTTCGTTAGCCGGTATCTCTTTTCATAAAACTTCAACAATGCTATCTCAGTTTCGTCCAATGTATTTTTCTTCATGTTACCCGGGTATCCAACAACTTGGATTTTAGCTTCCTTCTAGTGTAGATTCCCAGATTATGACCAACGAAAATCACTCAATAGTACTTTGTATGTTCACCTATCATTGAAAAAACTAATCTAAAACAACATTGGCCACATTTAAATGGGAACGAATAATAAAACTTCGCATGTAAGACTTAGTAAATAATTACTTGGCTTAGATATTTGTTTCACCGGCACACAATACACTAGTTGACTACAACTTATGTTGCCAAATGGTGATAAGCCATTGACCATCATAAGTTGTGTCACCATACTTGTGTGTTGCCGTAAAGTTGTATTTTTCATATCATCATAACCGTAAAAAGGGACAACGATATTTAAAAAACGATTGCCTCTTAGTAAGCCAACAACTAATTCAGGGCTCATTTGGAGGCGAGTACACACATTGAAAATTTGTATACAATGATACACTCGCACACACAAACCTGCACATGCACTGGATACACTGTAGTTACACACACTTCACTCACACCTGCACGTACATTTGCACACACCTGCACTTACACACACACACTGACCTTGCACTGGACAACTGCACTTGCACACACAAACACACTTGCACTAGTGCAATTGCACTTGCACACACGAATGCAACCACACACATCTGTACTCACACACACAAACACACTAGAACTGGAGTTGCTACACTTGCACACATTGTTGCACTAAAATTGCACTCTCACATGCATTGGACACACACACCAGCACAAGACACATACACCTGCACTCACACTCACACACACAAACACACTGCACTTACACATACACACTACACTTGCATTGGACTTGTTGCACTTGCACACATTATTGCAGTCACACACACACACACAAACACACACACACTCACACTCACTGCACTTGCACAACATGCACACACCACCATTAGACACTATTGGACTTGCACTCACACCTACACTTGCACAACACACACACACTACCACTGGACACTCACTACACTTGCACACACTACTGCACTAACACTTGCACTGGACACACATAAACACCGGCACTTGCCCACACTGCACTGGACACACATACACACACACCAGCATTGTACACACTGCACTTGCCCACATTGCTGCACTCACACACTGCCCTCACACCTGCACTGGACACACACACACACACTTGCACTCACACCTACACACCAGCGCTACACATACTGCATTTGCCCACACTGTTGCACTCACACACACAGAGACCTGATGCAGTTGCACACACTGATGCACTGGACACACACTTGTAGTCAAACATACAAACTCACTTGCACAACAAACATTCACCCATACTCTACCACTTGCACACTTGTAGGTGCACATCACACAATTGTACTAGGTTGCCATATAGAGCTGCACATCTAAACAATTGCGTGCGCCCGCACACACACACACACACACACAAACACACAGAGAATTGTTGCACACTCCTGCACAACACACACACTCCACTTGCACACACTGCTGCACTCACACACACATATACACACAAACACTTGTCCTGTACTCACACACACAAACTCACTTACATAACACACACATAGAGGCACACACACATGCATGATGGTGCAGTTGGAATTAAGTGGGATTCAGGAATCACGTACATAACAATCATCATTGCCCAAATGCAATTCATGAAAAGGTAAGAAGTGCAACTATGGTGTCGTTGTGCAAGTGCAAATGTAGTGTGAGACTATGCTCAGCTTGACCATTATTGCCCAATACGATACTCCATTCGAAAGCCTATTTCGTAGTATAATTGCATAATCATTGCCATTCAGGTATGTAAATAACAAAAGCATCATCATTGGTATCAGTAAAGGGCTCAAAATTGCATCATCATTGTCATTCAAATTAACAAACCAATAAGGCCAATCTTGTAATAATGATGGCTCAATTATAGAAGTATATCAAGTAGGACCAACCATGGCTGCAAGTAATGTTGCCCCGCCATGTTAGCAACCTACATTTGCTATTATATTCATTCATTGTTGCCCGATGGATAGTATAACACCACCCAACATTTGTCAATGCAAGGATGTCTTTAATTACATAAGATACTAACATTTCATTGATTTACATAAAATTGCATCATAAGCTTGTCTTTAATTATGACATTTCCGACGACATGAGGAAGGTTGTCTTTGATTACAATACAAAAGTCTGGCACTTCAAAAAAGCTTCAAAAACACACACACTTGCGACGAATAGGCGTAATGTGCACAACATTGGCGGATTGACATCTTCAAAAAATCTACAATATCTTTCTCATTCTTGACTAAACGGGACCGAAGACATCATCGTTGAGGACAGCCTCAACCCAAACTTACTTCAATTCATCACGGGTGCTCAAGAAGTGGTCCACCCTTTCGTCATTCTCACCAATAATAACAACCAGCTTGAATTGTTGTGTCAACATAATGTCAAGTTTTTCTAGCTTGGCTGAATGCTTAGAGGGGCGAGCGAACAAGTATTTCTATACTTTGTCCATATATGTGACATCCCATCCCACATCGGAAGTCTATATGGGTGATCCTAGATATATAATGAGCCATGTAAACTACTACTAATAACTTGTGCTTAAGTATTTTGGGCCATGTGGTTAGGTTCCAAGAAATTATTAGGTCAGTGGTATACATGGAGCATTACAAATGGTATTAGAGCGATCCATGTACACGATCAAGTGTGGGTCGGGACTTTGTTTGGTCATTAAGGAATAGACCCGAGGTTAGGCTGTGGTTACTCTAGTGTTCAACCCCCTACGAGAGCGCAAAGTCTTAAAGGTGGGGAGATTATGACATTCTGTCCCATATCGAAAGTCTACGTGGTTGATCTTGGGTATATAATGACTCATATAAATTACTACTAATAATTTGGCTTAAGCATTTTAAGCCACGTGATTAGACTCTAACAAATTATTGGGGCAGCGGTATACATGGGACATTACAATATATCCCATGATCTCCTTCATCCATTTGTCCATGCTTCCAATCATGGACTCCTCATCACCCATTCTTGTCATTTTCTTTCCTTTCTTACTCCCAGCATTGGCTAGAGGCATGGTGGACGTTGGGATTGACATACAGTGAGTGGAGGTCAATAGTGAAGAAGTCGTAAAGGTGGATATAAAGGGTGCAGATGAGCAAAGGTGGAGCCTGTAGGTGTGGAGGAGCATGGGGATGAATTAACAAATTCATTACTGAACAACATTTTGCAGAAATTCCCATCCTCATCTCCATCGCCATCCCCTAACCCTTCAGTACCAAGTTCTTGTGGATCTGGTTGGGCCATTTTCGATAGGTCCTCCATTGCGTTTCTTCACATATATTTGGGAAAAATGATTCCTCCATTTGCGTTGGATCTTCTGCCATCAACCTAGTGGCCCTATTCTTCCCGAAGAGAATTTTCCATTAGAAGTGTCAACAATAGTAATGCCTACATTGTGGAGGTTATCTTCTTTCCATTGCGTGTACTCCAACTCGAAGGGATAATTGGACATATTTCTTTTAATGAGGTTATGAATGAGACAACATGCTGTGACAATATGACATTGAGTCCGAATTGGGTAATAGGTGGGAGACCTCAAAATTGCAAATCGCATTGTCAGAACACCAAAGTTTCTTTTAATGACACTCCTCACAGCAGAATGCTTCATGTCAAAGTACTCCTATTTGTTAGTCGGCCTGTGACCTTGCCTTCAAATGTTAAGATGATATCATTGGTCGTTGTATGATGCTAGAAAATCCTTGCCATTTGTGTATCCGGCATCTACACGGTAGTAATGTCCTGTAACCTATGAAAATTAGGACATTTAAAGGATTTCCCAGAGGGTTCAAAATTGTAATGGATTTAAAAGAAAGGTTAAGTTAGGATTTGGAACATACCACGGGGGACTTTCAAGCCATTGGGGCTTGCGATGACATCTCTTAGTATTCTAGAATCAGTGGCCAACCCTTCCCACTTAGACAAGACGAAGACAAATTTTAAGTCTCGAGTAGAAACACCTAAAATATTCGTGACAATCTCTCCCTTCCTTGGCCTATAGTGAGGCTTGTAAACTATCGGGGGATAAACTAGCATGAATGTCCTGTTCAACGCCCCAAGACAATCTTAAGACAAATTGAGTCAATTATTGCAAGTAAGTACATATGGTCAACTTCATGAAACATAATGGCATAACTAAAATTATTTTTAAGGCAACTATACCTGAAACCAACTCCATCTACAATCGTGGTAGTTCGCAGGTACAGGCTAGGATTTTATGCAAGCGTAACACGGCTTGGAGAATGACATTGAAATTTCTACTTATCGTTTCAATTGATCTCCAGAACTAATGTTTGGCACACCTTTGCTTTGTATGGTGCACGAGGATCCACAAGAAAATAACAACCCTCTCCTCAAGACATACAAACCACGAGTCCCCTAATCCAACAATTCGAACTAAACAGTACAGTCTAAAGAATGTATACCTATTTACCCTCAATTGGTCATGACAATCAACTTCATTACCATTTACAAGCCTATTGATGGCACCTACTTAGGTCTAGTAGAAGTTTGGATTCTGGACACACTAGGGACGGGGATGCTGTGTTGTCGATAGGATGAATAAGTACAATCAAAACACACCCAACGAAGCATGAATGAAGGTGTTTAACACAATGACTGCCTCTTGTTCTTCTCATCTTCTTAACCGCTTTCTGTTTACTCTTATCATCCTAAGATGCTAACAAAAGGGTTTAACGGGAAGTTATGTATCCAACAAAGCACTAGAAATCACATGTTTAATGAATGTTCTCATTACATATTTAGGTTAGGTTGTCAGTAGAAATTACTAAAAAATTTACCTACATGCATTTGTTATGTGATGGTATCCATGCATGTTGACTAACTTATATAATAACTTACTGCTTGATATGTCATCATCCTAGGAAATGTACTGTTGATTCTACACAATCCATGAATGCAACTTCCATTATGCTTTTTTGCTTAACGTCTACTTTGACTCAAGCACAACCAAGATAATATCAAACATTGGTTCATCGCGCCTAGTATCGAAAGCATTCCTATAGAAATTTTCACCCAAATAGCAAAATATAAGTTGTAAAATCCCATACCTTTTCCCAATCTACCACCACTATTCAAAATCAGACAACACATGTCAAGATCGCAACTGATATCGCATCCAAATCCCTAACCTACTTTAACGCGCAACAAAGAATATATGGAATCACAGATTAGGTACCATAAGGAAGCAAAAACTAACAACATTGCAACTGAAAATAAAAAATAATAAATCCTAACTTGATCGAACCAAGGACCACAAAAGACAATTACTAGGACACCTGAATACCAGCTAAATACCATTAACAATTCGAACACCACCCCAATACTAAATGAACACTAGTAATGACTAGTAACCACAGCCGATAATTGCAACACGAACAAATCTACCAACACAAAGTCAATAATCGCAAAATTGAGCTCGCACCACAGATTGACCAACACATAACCCTAGCCTCTTTCAACCCTTCACACCAACATTTCCAAGGGTCAATTTGTTACTATACAATCCAGATAGTGCTAGATAACTTTTGGTGAGGCAAGGGGGTATCCAAATTTTATCAGGGAGAAGCCACCATAGCCAAGAAGGGGTGTAAACACAATAGGGCCAACCATGGTTGCTCCCAAACGGGAGATATCCCCTTTATTAGGGGTATAGATTTTTATGGGGAAGATAACCCACTTCCAAACGCGTCCTAAAAGGATAGAGGGATATTATTTTTGGGCACCCTTCTCTCTGTCTAATTTTATCCCCGGGTATTAGCCAAGAATAATACCCCCTCTTCCTTATTACAATTACAAAATAACTTTATCCCACATTTTATCCTCTATCCAAATCAAGTACTATTTTATCCCCCTTTTTTTTAATACTCCATTCAAACTATCTACTTTTATATCCTCCTTGATGGAACAATTTTAGTCTCCTACTCGCTCAACCTACAAAAGAACTTGACACTGGTGTGGTATCTCACCAACACCCCTCCGATGCCTAAGTTAGCTTTAGGGTGAGAAAAATGTGTAGAAGAAAGGTAACCATTGTATTGAGTTGAACAAAATATTCATACCATGTACCATAAAGAGCCCTTGAGTTATACAAGGATGACCCTATATTTTAGCATCTTGGTGAGATTATAAGAAGTGATTAATCTTATCCTCCTAAAGAATAGTTCAACTGAGTCTTTCATGTCTATCTCTATTCTGGACGTATATAGTTTATGCAAGGTTGGATCTTGTCTTCTGTATAAATAGGCCCATGTGCATGGTAGAGAGGTATAAAGGATCTCATCGACTTTATTCTGCCCTGCTCAGTTGTTTTGGTAACATGGGAAAACTGGGTAAAACGTTATCTAAGAAGAATGTATTATTAGCTGAGTAAAGTATGTTGTCGGCCGAGCAGAGCACATTAAACTAAGCACAGCGCATGGTTAGCTCAGTTTGCCGATTATGCTGCTCATCACCCATCTATAAATATCACATTAATGTGGGTTAATCCTGTAAAAATAATATCCTCTCTTATTTTATCTCCCTGAAAATAATCTTTTATCCAATGGACCCATAAATGAAACTGTAAAAGTCAGATTCGTATCAGATTTAAATTATTCTTTATCGGATCAAAATTGAATCTGATTGTTGACAGACCTACATGCAAGTTGTCTCAACTCTTACCAATTCAAGATGATGATGATTACCCCGACCCCACTTGCTTTAACATCCTGTTTTATTGGCAGTGAAAATTATGGCGGGATAGAGCACATATATTAAGAGGGAATATTAATGAAATATTTATTATAGAGGGGTGAATAATTATAAATAATTTATTTAAGTATTTTTTGAGAAAGAAAATATGATATATATGAATATGTTGATGACATTCTCGTAATTAATTATGATATTCTTGTAATTAATAATGACATTTGTGTAAATAGATAGAAGATCACATATGAAATATGAATAGGAGATGAGTGTCCAAATTTTATCTGTTATTAGACGGATAAAATTTAAATATCGAATATATCAATTCGAATTAAAATATCTAAAATCTAAATTTTATAACTCTCCTCTGACCTCTTACAAACAAAAACTAAGTTCTTTATCCTTCTTCCTTCACCTCACATCCCATGTGCCCAGAAGCCCAAAACCATAACAAATTTGGACTTCACACAATTAAGGCCGGGCTTTACTTGGGCCGGGCTCAAGTAACAACATTAGGCAACTCTGGACTAGGTCATCCAATGACCTAGTTCGCGCATTATGGACGGTGAGAACCTGCAGCCGCTGAATTCGACTTTTCACATCATACAGCTAGAAGAACATTCTGGAAACCTACAAACCTGGCTCCCAAGCCAATATATACCTCTCGTTTCCCCCTAACCCTATCTCTCACTCTTTTTCTCTGAGCGAATATCTTCAGTATTTCGCTCTCTCTCTTCTTATTTTTGTTCTTCCTCCATTCCGAAGCGAAGAACAAGTTATGGCCGGGAAAGGTGAAGGACCGGCGATCGGAATCGATCTCGGGACGACTTACTCGTGCGTTGGTGTATGGCAACACGATCGTGTTGAGATCATAGCCAATGATCAAGGAAACAGGACGACACCGTCCTATGTCGGTTTCACTGACAGTGAGCGTCTGATTGGTGATGCCGCCAAGAACCAGGTCGCTATGAACCCCATCAACACCGTCTTTGGTAAGCTACTCAAATCCCGCTTTCCTGTATTTCATTTTGTATATACATAGGCGATTACTGTGATCTAGATCTGTGAAGATTTGTCTATGAAGGCTGATAGTTCGTTGATGTTGTTGTCATTGATTATATTTTTCCTAATATTGAAGTAGATCACGTCTTTTTTGTGTGGGTTGGCTAGGAATGCGATTTCAGATCTGCCATGTTTACGACTGTTTGTAGGTTTGGTTTAGATTTGGCTGAGAAAGTTGAAATTGACCTAGGGGTTTTGATTGTTCAGAACAGCTTTGATGATGAGAACGTGTTAGTAGGTTAATGAGATTGTTGGTCACAAAACCTAGTTCCTACTAGCAGTGTACTGGATCCACTGGATCCAAACCTATGTTCCTTCTATTCGAAGATCCCTCTATTCTCTGTTGCTTCGGTTAGAAATTGGTTCAAGTTATACATGGTAGATCTAAAATTTAGGCGTTATCGTGATTGAAGAAAAGGACCATGTTTGCTTGATGGGTTTAGAGACTTGTTTCATTCTCGCTTGAAAAATTGTGCCGCCAGAAAGATCATGTCCACCTTGACTAGTTTTGAGACTAGATCTGTACCAAATGTAGATTTATTAATTGTAAGCTTTTGAAATTCTGAAGGTGGAAAAACATGCAGACCGAGGGCCAAGATCTATTTTATTGCAACTGTTTGTAAACCAATTTGTCTGTGACTCTATGCTCAGACGAGTGTATGTGCTTGTAGTAGACTTGTGAACCATATATTTGTGTCGGGGAGAAGTGTTTTTCTACAACAGAATTGGTTATACTGATTTAAAGTAGCAAAGTGCATCTGTTGAAAGCGGAAAGGTAGTGTTTTTTTTTGTTAATTGCTTATTGGTCACCCTCAGGGATGGAGCCAGGGGCCAGTAGGGGTGGTTGCCCATGCAAGAAAAAAAACATTTATTATTGTATAGACTCGCCCCGGCCAAATATTTTGGTATGCATTTTTTGGACTCAAATACATATTTGCCCATGCATAGTGAAATTCCTTCTTATTTCTTTAGGACACAGGGTAGGTATTTTTTTCTTGAGAAGTTGGCAAGTTTTATTTCTTATGTGAAAAGATATCAAGAGATATCCATGACCCTTAAAATGCAAGTTGACCCCTTTTGAGCTCATTTCTGGAATTTGAAACATGTACATCTTTCCTCTTGAATTTTGGGTGCTGTAGAAGTGTTTTAAGCAAATTGAGTTTGTGAGTGAGGGTGGTACACATGCTTTTTAGTTTTTCTTACAAGGATCTGTAATTTGAGGAGGTTCACCTTTCGTGCTCTTGTAGTTCGGTAAGTTCAACCCTCATATTTGTTGATACATTTTGTTTTCCTGAATATTCCACAAGGCTATTTTTTTATTTTCCTGCCTTGTCAAAATTCTGAAACCCTAGTTAGAGCAGAAGCATCACTTTTTTACAAAATTGGTTTACTTTTTTACTCACAACCTGATATTGTCTGGAGGGAATATTTGATGAGTTTGAATGTCTAATTATTTGTGAGGGCTTTCACTAGGACATTTAATTCAAAGAGGATCACCGTTAGCTCCTTGTTGTTTATAATTTGAAGCCCCATGTCGGTAGGTTTAGTCTGCAGATTCCACACTGGATGTCCTGCATTATGTTAAGTTCTGAAGTTATAACCTGAGCAGAAGCATCATTTTTTCACAAAATTGGTTCACTTTTTTACTGCAATCTGATACATAGTTTGGAGGAACTATTTGATTGATTTTGAAAGTCTAATTATCTGAGGAGCTTCTATATTAGCCTCAATTCTTCTCATGTTTGTAATTCAGTTCTTGTTCTGACATTTATTATAGGGTGTTGAAGGTCATGAACATTTTCAATGCTTTCAACATGCATATGACACTTGGGCATTATTTTTCTCTTAGTCAAGGTTCCACGTTTTAGTGTAGATCCACCGAAAATGGTCTTGTCATTCTGATTGCGCTTATTAGCATTAGTATTGTTGCTTGCATTCCACTGGGCAGTTTCCATGGCTGTTCAAATATGCTTATTTGTGCTTCTTTTGCTTTTTCATCAGATGCCAAACGTCTCATTGGGAGGAGGTTTAATGATGCTTCTGTCCAGAGTGACATTAAGTTGTGGCCCTTCAAGGTCATTCCTGGTCCAGGTGACAAGCCAATGATTGTTGTCAGCTATAAGGGTGAAGAGAAACAGTTTGCTGCGGAGGAGATATCATCTATGGTCCTCGTGAAGATGAAGGAGATTGCTGAGGCATTCCTAGGATCAACTGTGAAGAATGCTGTTGTCACTGTGCCTGCTTACTTTAACGACTCACAGAGGCAGGCGACCAAGGATGCTGGTGTCATTTCCGGACTCAATGTCATGCGTATTATCAATGAACCAACCGCGGCTGCCATTGCCTATGGTCTTGACAAAAAAGCCACAAGTGTTGGCGAAAAGAATGTGCTGATCTTTGATCTCGGAGGTGGTACTTTTGATGTTTCCCTTCTCACCATTGAAGAGGGCATATTTGAGGTGAAAGCAACAGCTGGTGACACTCATCTTGGGGGAGAGGATTTTGATAACAGAATGGTGAACCATTTTGTCCAGGAGTTCAAGAGGAAGAATAAGAAGGACATCAGTGGTAATCCTAGATCTCTTAGGAGACTGAGGACCGCTTGTGAGAGGGCAAAGAGGACTCTCTCCTCCACTGCTCAAACCACCATTGAGATCGACTCTCTATATGAGGGTGTTGACTTCTACTCCACCATAACTCGTGCTAGATTTGAGGAGCTGAATATGGATCTCTTTAGAAAGTGCATGGAGCCTGTGGAGAAATGTCTGAGGGATGCTAAGATGGACAAGAGCACAATTCATGATGTTGTTCTCGTTGGCGGGTCCACCAGAATCCCAAAGGTTCAACAGCTGCTGCAGGACTTCTTTAATGGGAAGGAGCTTTGCAAAAGCATTAACCCGGATGAGGCAGTTGCCTATGGCGCTGCAGTTCAAGCAGCTATTTTGAGTGGCGAAGGCAATGAGAAGGTCCAGGACTTGTTGTTGTTGGATGTCACCCCTCTATCCCTTGGGCTGGAAACTGCTGGAGGAGTCATGACCGTTTTGATCCCAAGAAACACCACCATTCCCACCAAGAAAGAACAAGTGTTCTCCACTTACTCTGATAACCAACCTGGTGTTTTGATTCAGGTATATGAGGGTGAGAGGACAAGAACCAGGGACAATAACCTTTTGGGTAAATTTGAACTCTCTGGTATCCCTCCAGCTCCAAGGGGTGTACCCCAAATCACTGTGTGCTTTGACATTGACGCCAATGGAATTTTGAATGTCTCTGCTGAGGACAAGACCACTGGGCAGAAAAATAAGATCACAATTACCAATGATAAGGGGAGGTTGTCTAAGGAGGAAATTGAGAAGATGGTTCAGGAAGCGGAGAAGTACAAGTCTGAGGACGAGGAGCACAAGAGGAAAGTGGAGACCAAGAATGCCCTGGAGAACTATGCTTATAACATGAGGAACACGGTGAAGGATGAGAAGATCGGGTCTAAGCTTGATCCGGCGGATAAGAAGAAGATTGAGGATGCCATTGATGGAGCAATTTCGTGGCTCGACAGCAACCAGCTTGCTGAGGCCGATGAGTTTGAGGATAAGATGAAGGAGTTGGAGAGCATATGCAATCCAATCATTGCCAAGATGTACCAGGGAGCTGGTGGGGCTGACATGGGTGCTGGTGGCATGGATGATGATGATGCTCCTCCGGCCGGAGGAAGTGGTGCAGGCCCCAAGATTGAAGAGGTCGACTAAGTTATTTTTCCGTTGTCGGAGGTATTATTTTGCTTCTAGTGTTATTTTGAGATATTTCTCAGTTGGAACTTGGAATTGGAGGCGGATGGCTTTATACTGTTTTGAGTCATCCTTTTGAGATTGTTGAAGGTCGGTTTGGAATTTTATTTTGTTGCTTAGGTTTATGTTTTAGACATATTATTCACGATTAACAAGTGAAATATTCTATTTTTCTTGCAGTTTTATATTGGTCCACAATATTATTACCTTTTTTGTGGTTTGGTGGTTAGTCTCAGAATATATCCCACAAAGTCATCGGTGGAAAGAGATCAGTTTTTTGCCCTGAAAATTCACTTTTGAATTTTTGGCATATCGGAGATTGATTGATTTCTTTAATATTGAGACTGAAAGTTTGGGATATTTTCTGATCCATACTTCGCTTCCCTACACATATTTCTTCATTCTGAAGCAAATATTGCTTTAGGTGAGGGCCGTTGGCCTCTAGTCCCCTGGTAGAAAGACAAATTCGGGACTCTTAAATTTACATACCTTGTCTGCCTATGAGCAGAGACCAATTCCCCCAACAACCACAAC
>JABCMJ010006293.1:0-61145 GCA_014822125.1 Arbutus unedo
TCATGTTTAGTCAACTTTTTTATCTTTTGAATATACATTTATATCTTTTTAAATTCCTCTCATAAAAAATTTGAGCAGTACATTCTCTGTAGTTGTAGCACATGTATGGGTTGCAAGAAAAAATGTCAGTTGGAAGCAGCACACAAGCATAAAGAAAACAAAATAAGTAATAGAGAAATATGTATTTCCAAAAAACTGTCCACGAGTTCAATTACACTGAATCTAACTTTCCTTCTACAACAATTCATAATACGTTACTCTAATGATGCATCTATGTGCAACAAAATGGTATAATTTTATACATTTAAAGCCTCTAAATACATCTTAGTTTTCCTCGCCAAAGTACCTATTTGGCGAGTAAAATAACATATTTTTCCTCGCCAAAGAGGTATTTTTTACGAGGAAAATTTTCCTCACCAAAAAACCTATTTGGTAAGGAAACATACATATTTTTTCTCGCCAAATAGGTTTTTTGGTGAGAAAAATGTTCCTCCCCAAAGTACCTATTTGGCGAGAAAAATAACATATTTTTCCTCACCAAATGTACATATTTGGCGAGAAAAATTAATATTTCCTCGCCAAATAGTTACTTTTGGCGAGAAAAATAATGTCCTCGCAATTATATTAGAAACAACGACAAATTTATTTTTTCGTCGCCATATGTACCCATTTAGTGACAAAATTAAATTTCGTCTTCTACTTTTGTCGCCATATATGATTTTTGTTGTAGTGAAACTCAATCAAAAGATCTTGACACACTTATGGTGAAAGCCTAAAGGAATTTGCCACTAGGTATTGGGTCGTATAAAATGAGGTAGATGACTACAGTGAGAAGTATACAGTAGCTACTTTCAGACTCCATTTACCTACTCTCAAAAGATAGAGAGAATCCCTTATAGTCAACCATGTAGAGATCCAGTTTTATTATTAGAGTGGAACAATACGTCAAATTAAAAGACGAGATCAGGAGACAAATGGACAAGTTAGGCTCCCGAAGCCATAAAAGTAATGTGATAAGGGAGGCTGAACAGCAGACCAAGAGACCAAAAAAGGCAATGGCCAAGATGGCATTTGCAAAAAGAGAGTATTAATCGTGTAAGGACTCGATTTTTTTTTGCTTTTAATCAATTATTTTGGAATACGTGTTTGATTTATTTTATGTAATTCGAAACTTTTAGTAGCGGGGCTTGGACCCGGGACTTTTATTTGATGTGCACGCGTACACGAGAGCATTGAGCTATATTTGGGAACCCATTTTGGGGGCATAAAAATTAGATTTTCTAGGGGGGCATTCACATCTCATTTCCACCCCCTCTTTCTCTCTCTACAATGCTCTCTTTTCTCTCTACCATATCTCATGAGATCTTGCTCCATTTTTAAATTCTTTCAAAATAGTGCAAGATTGCATCATGGCTTACAAGTATCCGAGGCTTGATCGTTGATTCGAAGCTCGGAGGAGAGGATTTGAAGCTCAAGAGAATTTGGAGGCTAGGGCTTTGTGTTCTTCATAAAATCTGTCGATCCAAAACTTTAGGTAGGGATATCTCACTTATATTATGGGTTTATGACTTATTTTTATGTTAGTTTCATGCTTGATTTGTGACTTAATGTTAGTGTTAGTGGTTTGGAGTTTGGAAAAAAATCTGTCAGAATCACGTTTTTTGCAAAATTTACATTGGCATTCGGACGGTTGGCCCAGAGAAATGGACAAAGAGTGTATTGTATGGGGCGTTCGGACGGGACTGATTGGAGTCCGGACGGGGTAGTCTGGAGTCCAAACAGGACAGGACATGTTCGGACAAAAATGATGAAATATTATTTTGGCAGTTTAGTTACCTTATACATAGCCTTGGACACTCTTTTACTTGTCCAATTGTCATGGTTATCCTTGAATTTATTGTGTGTAAGTGTGTGTAAGGATTGGGGATAGAGTATATGAGACATTTTTTTTGGACTTTAGAATTATGTGTTTATGGTTTTGGGCCATCGCTTTATACGTTACGTCACGTTTATGAGTTTTGGTTTATTGTGCATGGTTAGAGAGTGCGATGTGACGTTTTTATTTTGAGATAGCTTAGGTTTTAGAGAAATTGTATAGTTAACTTTGGGAGATTGGAATAACTCTATAACATCTTACGGAATAACAGATTAATTCGAGAGCCGAGCAGGGACGGTGTTGTAACCTATGAGATAAAATTTATTTTTGGAGATTTAAATAAGAATATATGGCATTTTGTTGAAGGAAAATCGTATATTTCATGAAGTTATCGGATAATACCAAAATTGGATACGAATCACATTTTCAACTTATGGCATGAAAGTTTTGAAATCTTAAAACGAGAGTTACAATATTTTATAAGAGGTGAAAGTTGGATGAGTTATGGAGTGTACACTTACAGCGAGATTATCCAATATTGGCATCATTGCCTTTTGGTAGGAAGTGAGTTGAGTTGAGGAGTAAGCCTTTGCATTGAGATGAACCTGAGTCGATATTGTTGTCATTCTGTATCTCTCGTATGAGAACCATTTACCTAACCTTAGGCTGAGACTTTGCTTGTGAGGTACCGTATTGTTGACTATGGTTTGAGTCACGTTATGATATGTTCGTGGGAGAGGTTCTTCTTCTCTGAGTTTATGCTTCTTGTTATCATTTCATAAGATGACCACTCTGTCTTAGTGTCGTAAGGGGATCCTCTTGTTCTATGGTTGAATGATAGGCGTTGACTTGCCGTAAGTGTAATGCCATGAGTGGTTTAAGGTAGAGTGTGGGTTGATGACCTCTTGCATGTGAGATGCCTTGTCCAGTTCTCTTATCCATTAGGAGGATAGTAAGCTTGTCGTGCCATGAGATTGTGCTATATGTAATTTGAGGTAGAGCATGTTTTGATACTCCCGCTTGTTGAGATGTCTTGTTTGTCGTGATTGACACACGTATGTAAGTTCATGACAAGTTCCAATAGAACGACTTTGACTGTGAAATGTGTTATGAGGATTTGGCTAGTTTATCGGTTATGACGTGTTAGTGCATGGTTACCGATCTATGCTTTAGTTACTCGTTTCATTTATTACTAGAATGGATTATTGTGTTAATCCCATGGATTATTGTTTTTTCTGTTAATTGTTGAACTGCATAAGACTTGTAGACTTACATTGTATAATGCTGGACATTGGATTATGAAACATGAATAATAGAAATTAAATGAGAAATGTATAGAGATACGACTAATCTCCAACGAGAGATGTGCTAGTTATGGACTATCTAGCTTCCATTTGGAAATGTGTTTGTTAGCCTTCGAGATTGTCTAGCCACTATCGGGTGATGTGCTAGTTGAAAATATATTCTTTGAATCGATTTGAGTAGTATAGATTGACTAGTGTGAAAGACATACGAAATATTGGATAGATGACAACGTCATAGTGTTACGAAAGTAATTGATTCAACACGTTGATAATGAAATCTGAAAATCTTGGATTGGTCCTACGAAATATTGGATAGATGACAACGTCATGGGTGAGTACATTTAGCATACATCTTTTGATGTAGTTTTCTTGGAATTATACTTGTTATCATACAGTTGCATGTCAATTCACCTCATATGTTTGTAATATTGGTGTAGATTTTTCTACTGGGCTGTGTACCTCACCCTATCATTTTCAGGTATCCCACTGGGAGTTTAGCATGGAATGCTTGAAGTGCATGAGGTAATGCATTATTTTGGGAGCTACATCGATAGAGTTCATGTAGTGTTTTGTAAACTCATTTTGAAAGGTGTAATAACTTTTACATATATCCTATATATATTTTGGGATTAAATGATATAAATGGTTAACTTTTGTTTTTCATTTGATACACGTATCGGGTCGGGTTATGCCCTTTTGAACTGGAATACATTTTAAATTCTGATTGGGTTATTGATCATGAATGAAATCTTTTGGACTTATTATTAAGAATTGTGAGATTTTCTTAAAAGATATATATTTTTATATGTTTAAAATTGAGGGTGTGACAAACCATGTGGACCTCAAGCGTACAAAGCAGTGTGAATAGTATTCAACATCCTCATATTCAAGATGATCTGACCACTCAAGAATGAGCTTATTAGAATTGATCACCAGGTTCAAGAGGAGAGCTAATCAAGAATGACCCGAATGGAGAATGGTGTGGTTACCATAGGAATCATGAGCATGTCACAAAAATTGCTAAACCTACAAAAGATTCCTAGCGAGGCCAGTTGAAGTCGGCCATCTTAGGAAGTATATTGCCGAAGGAGGCAGGAGCAACAAGAACAATCAGCTACCAACAGATCGGATTTATCTAAAGAAGAGGTAACACCAATACGGGGACGAGGTATTTGAGATTGAATAAAACTCTAATGGTAGAACATAATTCCCCAGAGAGTCCACGACAATTTTATCTCATTAGTGGTTAGTTATAAGCCAGCCCTACTTCTATTCTGATGAGGAATTAGAGTCTCACATATCTACAAATAAAGGTTCAAAATTGGAAAGATTATCCCCCTCTCGGACCAAGATTCTCCATTCTGAACTTTTATTTATGCAAAAGTAATTTAAATAAAGACAAAAAATAATTCAAGAAAAATATCAGACCAAACTCGCCCGTTAGAATACAACCGTTTTAAAAATATCACGCCATTGTCTAGTCACCGTATTAAATAGTACGTGTTAAACAATTACTTCATATTAAAAATTGGTTAATTTAATTTCATTGAATAACTATAATAGAGAGTTATGTTGGTATGGACCGACAAACAAATAGATTAACAAACTAGAGAGTGCACTCTTTTTGTATTTTTAACTAACTACTATGCCTAGTAGAGTTGGAGATGCTCTAACCCAGAACTTTTAGATGTAGGCCCTTTTATACCTAAAACATCGAGTGAGAAAGGAAGAGTCAATAGAGACGGCTTTATTTATTGAATCGCGTCCCTTTCGGAAGAAAGATTCAATAAACGTTTCAAGTAGAGAATATCAATTTTCTAAATGTACGACCACTCCAAGCCCCACTCCATGCAGGTAATAAAAAATAGAGACTTAAAAACATGTTTGTTTTTTGCAATAAATGAACTGTATATCGTAAAAGCTTTCAAATTTTAGACCCCAGTGTCCCTTCATAGGAGTTTCGGAACATGTTTTCTGCTATTAATAAATTGTATGTATAACGAAACACACATGAGTGTGAGCTGGGAATGGATGATATAAAACAATTCTTTCTAAAAACGTGTAGCAGCCACCAAACTCAAGAACGTTGAATTTCTTTTTGCTAAAAAAAAAAAAAAGAAAAAAAGAATTATGAATTTTTTGGGGTCAAGTTTGCACTCAATGTTGGATCCAGAGTTGGTACCAATACAATCTTATGTGGGCCTTCATCTAAATCTATCGCCTTCAAGTAATTATTTTGTGTTCAAAATTTTACAACCGTCACATATTATTGTGGAGTCTATACACTTTTGCATGAACACCACATGTAATACATGGTGATGAAAGGGCCATCGCAGTGTCCCAGGACATTGAATGATTTTTCATCCCTCTTACTTTTTATACTAAATTTTTTACAGGAACAAACAACAAAGAATGAGACGGACAAGGTGACAAAGTATCATGATTTCCTACTCTAGACGAAAATAAGAGAAAAGAGAGACAGACCCAAAATAAGGATACATATAGTTTTGTGAGTTTATCATGTTTTGTCAGAGTAGTTGTCTTTTTTAGAATTTGATAAAAGTGTTCATTCATAAATTGGTAATTGACAATTATGTGAAAATTAGAGATTTAATTGATTTAAATATTTTATTTTAAAAAGAATTAAGATTTAATCTTAAGTATTAAATTGTCAAATTTCGACCGCAAAATATCTGGATTTACAACTCATATACTTTACAACTCTCAAAAAGATTATTGGCTGTGGGAAGACCAAAACGACATGAAATGAGTGGTGCTACAAATACCCAAAAATGATAGGAGGAGTCCTACAGAAAGTGACGCCAATCACGAGTACAAAATAGCTTTTTCAATACAAATTTTCGCTACACGACGATTTTTTAATTTTGGAAAGAAGCTTATTACATTTTCAGAGGGCAATACACTACTCCTTTCGTCTTATTTTGTCTCTTCATTTTTAGAACTCGTGTTTCTTACAAGCACATAAAATTTAAAGAATACTTCTATGTAATGGTGAAAACTTTGAAGGGTAAACATTTATTTACGCAAACTAAATTATGTATTATTTTTTGTCTTTATTTAAATTTTTATTTTTGTTTGTTTTGCGTATAATTTTTGTGAATTATTAATTCATCTTTATAAAAATAAAAAAGGTTAACTAGAGATAAAACAATCTAGAAAGGATAGTTTTTTTGAATTATTTATATTTTTTTCTAAACTTATAAAATTTTGTTCAAATTTTTTTTACTTTTCTAAGATCTTTCGTCTAGACAAAATAATAATCCATAAGAATTGAACTTCAAACAAAAAATTAAAAAAACAAAAACAAAATAATAATCCGAATGAAGAAATTTAACAATAGTGATTGGACTAAAACAAGGTATTGAAAGTCACAAGGGCAGGTGGGAGCACCCTTTCTCGGGATCAATCTAGTATAAGAATTTAGGGGGGCCGTGCATGTAGTGCCTTAAGGACCCGTTTGGAAGTGGGTTATTCTCTTCCTAAAAAATTTATACCCCTGATAAAGGAGATATTCCCCATTTGGGAGCAACCACAGTTGGCTCTCTTGTGTTTACACCCCGTCTTGGTTATACCGGTTATGGTGGTTTCTCTCTGATAAAATTTGGATACCCTTTAGCCTCATCAAAAGTTATCCGGCTCTATCTGAATTGTATATTAACGAATTCACCCTTTGAAATGTTGGCGTAGAGGGTTGAAAGAAGATAGGATTGTGTGTTGCTCGATCTGCGGCGCGAACTTTATTTTGTGGTTTACTGGTCATCGACTATTTGTGTTGGTGTGTTGTAATTTCGTATGTATTCGACTGTGGTTACTGGTTGTTACTAGTATTCGGTTGGTATTGGGGTGGTATTCAATTTGTTACTAGTATTTGACTGTATTTGAGTGTCCTGGTAATCATTTTATGCGGTAGGTGGTTCGATCAAGTTGGGATTTTGTATTTTTTATTTTCGGTTGCAATGTTGTTAGTTTTAGCTTTATTATGATACTTAATCTACGATTCCATGCATTCTTTGTTGTGCGTTCAAACAGGTTAAAGATTTGGATGCGATATCAATTTACGATCATGACCTTTGCTGTCCAATTTTGAACAATGGTGGTAGATTGGGTTAATTAATTATTTAATATTTAAATAATGAAAAATACTTTTTCCTTAAATATATTTAAATAATGAATTTCTTAATTAATTAATTAATTAATATTTAAATAATGAAAAATATTTTTTCCTTAAATATATTTAAATAATGAATTTCTTTATTAATTAATTATTTAATATTTAAATAATGAAAAATATTTTTTCCTTAAATATATTTAAATAATGAATTTATTTATTTATTAATTATTTAATATTTGATATTATCCAAATTTCATTACATATATTGGGTATTGAATTATATATAGTTAACTTAATAAATAATAAAGTTTAACATTGCACAATAACAAAATAGTCATTTGGCAGTTTTTTCCCTTATCCACGCTCCTTATCCTCCCATTTTATAAAACATCCAAGTCAAGTCAAGTCAAATATTATTCCTCCTATTTAATGAATCATCTAAACTATTTTCTTTTTAATCCCTTTCTATAATATATACTCTTTCAAATAATTCTACATCCAATCAGGCTCTAAGTTCTTTACAAACTAATGTAAGATAAGAGGGGGAGCGTACAGGACCACTTGATAGTAACTCAAAATTACTGAATAATTACTTCTAGTATATGAGTGAGAAACTCAGTACGGAATTGTTTGATAACACATTTTCAGCACTTAAATAGAATAGGTTAAGTAAAAAAGTATTAAATCTGTTTGATAACAAAACTTTGAATAACTTAATACTTTAAGTCTTCAGCAAAAATAAAGAGTAAACTATTAAGAAGTTACGTACCCCCTACTTAATTAAAAATGTTGAATATGCTTAGAAGAATTTTATGAAAAGAAATTTGTTTCCCACATTGCTAACTACCGCCACTAACCACTACTGCCACTAATCGCCAATCACCACCACTACCGCTACCCAGCACCGCCACCCAGCACCGCCACTAACCACCACACTAACCTCCACACCACACTGTCGGCCACCGCTACTAACTACCACGCTAACCACCATTGCCACCAACTGCTACCTGTCATCATCACCACATTGCCGACCACCGTCACTAATCACCTGCACCACTAATCACTACCACCATCCGTCACCACCAACCGCCACTAACCACCCCGCTGCCACAACACTACCGACTACTACTACTAACCAGTCCCGTTGCCACCACACTGCGGACAACTATCATTAACCACCATACTACTGACCACTGTTGCCCCCCAATGCTCTATCGCCTCCGACCATCACCACCACGACGCCTCCAACAGTAGGTTGGGCATGGTGTGTCGCAAGCCCTTTAGTAAACTTCAAACTTCAATTCTTTGTGCAGACTAAACAATTTAATTAATTCAGTGTTTAAATTTTAATATATAACAAATAACTTTTATACTTAAAAAATTCAGTATTCAGTTTTCAATAGGGGTGAAATCGGTTCAGGATCGTCGATTCGGTCTAATATTTTCATGGACCGATTCAGTTCAGTCCATTTTTTTTTTCTCAAACCAACCCCGACCAATTAATTTTTGGTTCGGCTCGAGCATGGGGTCAATCTTTTTCAAGGATTTTGGGGATTTCAGTTTGTCCCAAATGCGCAATATTAAAAATTGATTTAACATGTTATATCTACGAACACTTGTTCTCAGATTAAAAAATGCTAGAACCACAAACACTTACGCATACAAATACAAACACACTCACATAAAGTACTATTGGCTACCACACACTTACGCACACTCACATAAAGTACTATTGCCTACCACAAACACTTACGCACACTCACATAAAGTACTATTAGCTGCCACAAACACTACTTAAGCACACAAATGTGGTTGTAGCATTGTTTTTTTCGCATATTGGGGTTTTCATATATCTTACCTTGTTTCTAGAAAACAAGATTCACCTTTGGTGAATTATGCCCCTTCCCATTTAACGAAAAAAAAAATTTTAAAAACACAAATTATTTGTATACATTAAAACACACAAATGTGTTATGAATTGTTAGACGCACGTGAAGCTCATATAATTATGAAAGATCTTATGTACGTTTAATGGTATTTTTAGAGTTGTTGTTAACCAAAAGGCATGGTATAAACTTCAAAAACTGCCAATTATGATATCACCATTTGAGTCTAGACTGCAAATTAAGGGATAGCTTCCAGTATCTACTTACAGCATGTCAACTTCTACCTTCAATTCGCACCTTCAATTATTAGGCCTTCACATTCTGGAAAAAGACAGAATGTCAACATTTAGCTGGTCAATTTTACCCCTCGGTTAGGAAACCATACCAATACACATTCAGAACCACTCACTCTTTATCTGCTCTGCTCCTCTCCTACTTACTTCCATCATATGACTCAACACGTTCATGGGACGTCCGTGAGTCTAAAATTAATGGAACCCATTATGGTAGCACTTGACGATTCGAGTTGTTATTTTTTATAGTTCCAAGGTATAAATCAATCATGCAAAAAATTAAGTTGATCTAATATCAATATTCGTCCGAACTCATAATTAGCACAAGTTATATAAATGATAACTAGTGTTATTTCTCTTATGACCAATTGATCCAATCATATCCTTATAAGTGTCCGATCAATTTGATTTTTTTTTTTTCACAGATGATAAATACACCGAAAGTTTTGAATCGATAATTAACCCCGCAAGAATCTATTTAGCGTGAGATGAGAAGATTTGTAAAGCGTAGCAACAATATTGCAGTAATAATGGTCAGGACTGGGCCTTCCTATTCTATATCCCAAGTGGAGATGAGTCGTTCTCAATGAAATTATAGCCAAAGTTTGCGTACACGGCTTTCTTTTCTAAACAAAGTTATCAACTTTTATTTAACCAGAATGATATTGAGAAATATTTATTTCATAGGGTCTTTATGCTAAAAGTTTTTGGTGGACAATTTTTAATATTATTAATCTAAAAAAATAAGTTTTTAACTCTTAAAATCCATTGTATCAAATTGGACACAAATATCATTATTATACAACACAGTAAGTTCTTTATTTATATTCACTCTTTTTTTATTTGTTACTTTTACATTAATTTTTTGACAACAAGAATAAAATAAAAGTTTGCTAAAGAAATAAGAGCAAGCACTTAACGAATATATCGTTAAATAAATAAAATTAAATAAAATTAAAAATTAAAAAAGAAAGGTAGACCAAACCTAAACTTAAACCAACCTACCAATCACCCGGAATCTCTTTATCTAGTTAAATATATAGTTAATTAACGAATAAAGTGATAACAACAAGGTTTGACGACATATTTTTTAGTGGGCGATGTCTCATTTTGATCATCATGTTTTATCCATGACTACTCAAAACCATATGCCATTTCCAAAAATAAGAGCATCCACTTCGCAAGTGGATCAACCTTTAGAAGGAATCTGCGATTCCTCTGGATCTTAAAGATAAAAACAGAAATCAAATGACTGAGGAATTAATATTTTAATTCTTCTCTATCTTCCTGTCTTGGTTGTTTAGCTGCAAATTTAGAAACAGCTCACCACTCACCATTTCATTGTCACTATATATATATGGCAAAAAATTACAGCGATTAAGACCTGAGACTTAAAGTTTTATTTTGTCGTAAAGTTTTGGGTTTGAAACTTTTGAAGGTCAATTTACACAGAGTCTAGTGGACAGTAGAATTGGTACCTCGTAGATGATTTGAGGTGCGGGTAAACTCGCCCGAACACTCTTAGTTGTTAAAAAAACAAAAAACAATACTCTTGGAGCATTCTTTGATAAATTTTATAAAATGAAAGCATGAGATTTAAAGGTTTGTTTTGTCTTAAAGTCTTGGATTTGAAAATTTTGAAGGTCAGTTCACACAGAGTCTAGTGGACAATAGAATTGCAACCCCATAGATGAATTGAGGTGCGGGTAAACTGGCCCAAAGATTCTTAGTTACTCCCTTCGTCCCGGTTTATTTGTCCAATTTTTTTTTATTTTTACATGCCCCAAATTATTTGTCTAATTTTGAAGTTGACTTGTCAAAATTTCCTTAGTGCCCCTCCTTTTTTTAAAAATTACAATTTGAAAAACGTGAACTCTTATTAAATGTTAAAAAAGTTAAGGATATTCTTGGAAAGTAAAAACTTTTAAAAGTAATGATTGTATTTCCTAAATAAGTTAGAATTTCAAGAACAAACAAATAAATTGGGACGGAGTGAGTATTAAAAAAAAACAAAAAATACTACTCTTGGAGCACTATCACGTGTTTTTTGATAAATTCTATACAACGAG
This sequence comes from Arbutus unedo, assembly GCA_014822125.1. Classification (NCBI taxonomy): domain Eukaryota; kingdom Viridiplantae; phylum Streptophyta; class Magnoliopsida; order Ericales; family Ericaceae; genus Arbutus; species Arbutus unedo. The sequence continues at coordinate 11,561 of JABCMJ010006293.1, forward strand.
AGTTTCAAATTGATGTTATAATTTCTCAAAGGACCTTATTTAGGCGCACTACGGGGAATCCCGACTCGAAGTAGTGGTCCGAGGCCCACCAACACTGCACATTCAAGCGAGACTCAAAATTAACTGTATTAACTTCTCATAAATACGTAGTGTTTAAGAATATTAACTTCAAGCACCATGTGACGGTACTTGAATAATTACTCACTGTATAGAGTCTTGTGGTCCTACATTTCATGGACGCTTTCCATCTGTCTCAACATCAATATCAAAATTAGCAGCCCACTAATGACCTCAATGGATGCCTTAATTTCTCCATGCTTTATGCTTTATGGAATAAGATTCTCATATAACAGGGGCCTTCCATCAATCACTAAATACATTATCACTACCGAATATCTCATATCTCAAATATGATACACATAAACATATGTGTTTAATTAAAACAGGATTATAAAAAAGGCGATAATACGAAGAATAAAACAAAAAAAGGTTTGATTCTTGTGATCTTTCCTATATTCTGCCCCACGGTGGTGGTTGGAGTGGGCTAAAAGGTGACAAAGAAAAGTATGGGCAAGGGATTTTCAGAGTCAAAATCATGAATAGCTCAAAATGGGCTAGGTGGGTCGACCACAGTTGGGACAATGTATATGGGTCTCTAGCTGGCTAGCTTTGGTGGTGGTCCATTTTGATGGCTGTATTACAACTTTAGTTGCCAACTTAGTATTAATAATAATTTTTTTCGATGAATTTCTATTTTTTTTTATATTTATATTAAAAAAAATATTGTTGCCCGAGTCTAGGGGCATGCAGGGCCTACCCCGGAACCGGCCCTGATAATACCCCATGGATTTTGGAGTTTTTTAATTGCTCATTTCCAATCATAATTATGATGTTACATCCTCTAACTTAAATGTCATTTGGCCAGTTCTTCTTGGCTTTATTTGAGTCATTTGAGGCTAACTTATACGGCACAGCAAGAGATAAGGATGCCTAAGATGAGTGGTTGAATAGTCTGAGCGGTAGATAATAGCTAAAATTTCAGATTCGTAACAGCCATGTTTTTACCGATACTTTGGATGGACTAGGTTTGCAATGATTCAAACCCCTAGGACTTGGACTAACAAATTTTGCAAGTTGTAAGAATATATTTTTATCCCTACTCTTTATGTCGGTCAACACTCATATTCCGAGTTAGAATTTTTAATTGGCCAGTGCATTTACTTGATTATACGATACCAGTAACCAAAATTAAATTATGTGGAAGCAATATGGAGCAAATGTGATAATTTTGTGACTCAAGCTTAAGACACAAAATGGAACAAAAAACACCTTATCATCGCGCGTCACAAACTCGTCTAATACTTTGTAACACTGCGAAAATTCAATTCGTTAATGAAAAGATTTTCATAAAATAAAATAAAATAGCTTAAAATTTTCATTAAATTTGTTTGAGTTTGTACAGAAAATTTAAGATAATATAACCAAAATGATATCAAGGAAGCTTTATATATAAAACATATCACGTACAGATTTTTTTTATGAAAGACTTTATAGAAATATAAAGTCATCTAACATCTACTGGTAGAGTCAAACTTTTTCTATCTCTTCTGTCGCATCCTCGAAAAATGTGTCTCCATCTTCATCTAGCATTGAAATACCAAAGGCGACGTATACCCATCAGTTAGAGGTATAGATGGATGAGATCCTGACACGTATGCAAGTTTAAGGGCACCCATCCTTGTTATTCGACGTGAAAAAGTGAACATGGCTGAAATCTTGACATGTATGCAGGCTTAGGAGTATTTATCCTGATTGTGAGGGAACACGATATGTGAAGATTGCGAACAGGAGAGGAACCAGGACTGGAGTCGAATTTTTTTTTTTTTAAATGAAGGGTTGAATATAATTTGGGGGCTGAAATGTAATTTTTTATATAACTTTTTTTTAAAAAAATTTTATACCCAAGTTTAAAATTTTTTGGGGGGGCCCAGGCCCTCCTTGGCCCCCACATGGTTCTACCCCTGATTGAGATGCATAGTGCAAATAGACGGAAAGCTTGACAAGTGAAGGGACGTGCATTTAATGGAAAGCTTGACAAGTGAAGGGACGTGCATTTAATGGAAGACAACTGCCGTTTCTCAAAAGAACGATTCCTTGCTTATGGGCTCACACCTAAATTGGGAATGAGGGACAACTCATGGGTCCGGTTTGGCTCAGCTTAGTGTTCAGACTTTAGCGCTCAATTGCGTAGTACTTAAGAATTCAGCACTCATCCGCTTAGCACATGCCCGCTTGGGTTTAGATGCTCAACATTACATTGCTAATTGTCGCTCAGCCTTTCAAAAATTAGGTTGCTCCATCAAGAGGAACCAATTTCAGTATCTATCCAGTAAGATCTTGCAAGTAAAGTTGGGGAGTGTTAAGAATCCTAAAAAGAGAGCCTCAATAAATGACATACTCCTCCCAATAAAAAAAAAAAAATGAGAGCGTGATTATTGGTCATCAAGCTCCCTAAATTTCTCCATCCTTCATCCTATAAAAGTGGTTGTTAGGCCAAGGTTAATGCATGTTTTTACACTCATCTCTTTACACACCTGCATATTCTCTCTAACTTGATCATCAGAAGATTTTTTATCGCAAATTACACCCAATCTTAGGACTTATGTGTAAAAATCCAGCAAAAACTTGAGAGGCCACCATCCGATCTCGACATCATCACTATGGGATTCTAAAATGAGACATTGGTACTACACATATTTTTGAATAAATGATTGGAACTTGTCATCATTTAAAAAAGGTCATTCTTAAACAATTTGTGCAACATAATAAAAACTTGGAATAGTTATGGAGCAATCCCTTTTATGGGTACATATTTTCAACATTGCAAATAAAATTTCGCATTAAAGGACCATAAAAAAGTTTGATATTGAGAAATTTCTGTTTATATGTAAAGAGTAATGTTAGAAACACAGATACATTCGGGCACATTCAGACATAAATGTGTCCGGAGCCGTAGATGCACGTAAAACTCTTAATAAATTAAGAGTTTCACATACATCTAACGACTCCGAATACATCTGTATTTTTAAACTTTTTCAAAAGAGTTTCCGTACACCCAAAAAAAAATGTAACTGGAGCTCTTTGGGCTTTGGAGCGACATGCAAATAATGTAGGCTTCAGAATCCTAAATGAACTGGAGCTCGTTGGGCTTTCCAGCGGGCCGTTGCAGCAGCAGAGTAATTTAGCCACGTGTATGATGAAACGACTAAATTACTGTTTTACCCTCCTTTGGTCTGTGCAGAATCGATAAGATCCGAATTCGAAGATAAGGAACGCGAGCGAGAGAGAAGAAAGACAGAGAGAGAATGGCTTGCGTATCGATGGGAACATGGAGTTGTACAAGAACTCGAAGTCAAACAGCTTCTCTCCCACTTATCAAAGGTTCGAGCAGAAGATTCAGCTCTGTTACGTCTCTGAGTATGGTCACTACTGCCCAAAATCGTCTCGGGCCGCTCCACTGCACTTTTGTCCCTACAACTTCGTTTTCTTTGTCTTCTTTTTCAGGTACGTAAGAATTTCACCCTTTTTAAGTCATCTTTTGTTCAATGTGAAAATCACCAGATATTGTTCATTTTAATTCCTTATTCCCCTGTGCTTATGGTTTACGGGGTTCTCATTGTTTACTAATGTTTGGAACTTTAGTTTGGTGGAGGCCTTGATTCTTGATGTGATTGAATATTGGTGTTCTTAATTGATGATTAATTTTGGTAGTTGGAAAGGCTTTAGCTTTGTAGTGGGCAGTGATGGAACTAGGACAATGCAGGCATGGCCTCCCCGTCCTTGAAAAGATTATTAATGCAATAGTGGCACATTTGATATTTCTTTCACTTTATGCCTATTATAGCACCCCAACTACCAAATAATATAACATTGGCATGTATTGTTGGTTCGTTTTGATGGTTGTGTTAATACCTAGCATTTTTTTCTTTTTTAATTTGATAGTTGTCTTCAGATTGTGTTACTTTTCTGGTAGTATATCTATTTCTTTTAAATGGGTATAGTCTTGGGTTGCACTCTAGCACCATTCATATGGTGTTGGCATGATAATTGGATGTCAAAAGATAAAAGACGGTAAAATGGTGATTTTGGAGAAAATGAGGAATGCAGAGGGGTCTCCATTTGGTGGGAGACTCCATATATAGAGAATGAGAATTGCGTCTCCATTTTGGAAACCTCAAATAGAGGTGGGTTGGAGTTCCTTGATTCTCCAAAATAGAGGTTTGGTCTTCCATTCCTCCATTGAGAGGATCAAAACAATATATTCTATCATGGAAGTAACTTTGAATTAGTCCTACCAAGACAACTCCAACTCCAACCCAAATAAACCCCAAGGAGTTGGTTCAGTGGCATGAGAGAGGTGACTGAGGGGCTTATACTCCAACGTCATGGGTTCGAATCTCACTAGAACCACTCACCAAGGCTACTGGGGGTTATGCCGGGTCGTTAACTCCAGGGTCCCGAGAACTAGTCGGCAGTAGGTTGGGCATAACCAAACCTGGCCAGATACCTCGGTTATTAAAAAAAAAACTCCAAACCAAATACACTATTTCCTGTAAAACTCAATCCAAACCTCAAATATTCCATATTTTTCTTGTAAAAGTTAAATTTTCGTTTGTCTAAACTTTCATCATTGATATTCAATATTCGCCTTGTTTTAAAGGTATTGTGAATAGCTTTTGAATAATGCAAATTGAAGGAAAAACAAATTTAGAAATACTCATTTATGGAATACAAAAGTATTTAAAAAATGTGAAATAGTGAAATGGAGGATATCCTTCATGATTTTTCCACCCTCACAAAGGGAGGAGGAAATAAAGTATGGGCTCGAGATGCATTTTGTTCTAAATTGTAGAGAAATAGAACAATGGAAGGTGGGTTGAGATACCCTAAGTGGCCACCCTCCCCTCAAAGTCTGGTTCTGTCCCTGTAGTGGGAATTGTTGGACAAGCGTAGATATGGTTTTGTTGATCTAAATTAGACATTATGCTAGATGATGCAATGAGGGTTCTTTATTCGGATTAGTACTTCAACCGGTCACAGGCTGTACATTTCAACTTCATTCATCTAACTGTTCTTCACTTCTTTGTCAATAATTTATTTTCGAACCATGTTAGCTTGCTGATAGGGCTAGAATTTGAAATCTATGCTGCTTCATTGAGCAGCATGAGTACACTGCTTTCCCCATTTCACGTTATTAATTGTGTCATTTGAGTTTTGGATTCAGGAATCGTGGGAGAATTACAGATACTCAATTATCCCACAGTAGAGACTCCCATCCCCAAACTATCATAAGTTGCCCATTACTGTCTCTCCTTTGCTGTGACTTCTCACAGGGTTTCTTAGCTGTGCTGTGCTTCACCCAGTCAAATTTTGCTAAAATCCTGTGTTAATCTGTCTGAGCGTTTAAGCGCTTGCCAACCTGTTGGCATAGGTCCATTTAGAATACTTTGATAGGTTGCATGACTTGGTTACAAAAAATACTCTTAAATTTCAGGTTCGTCGTTGGGATTGAGATTGAAGTCTAATATTGGGATGCAAAGGGGGAAAAACCGCAGTCTAGTAGTAAGGGCTACAAAGTATCAAAGTTGGCAAACCAAAAGGCACAGGTCACGGAAGTCTCTGGCGCGGGTTCATGGATTTCGCAAACGAATGACTACCACAGGTGGTAGAGCAGTGTTAAAGCGTAGACGTGCGAAGGGAAGATGGGTTCTTTGCCCAAAATCCAACCCCAGCAGGGGAAAATGACCTCGTTAATTGTTTTGATTCCATTGTGTTTTGCTAAATCCCATCCTCTGTACTAATTAGATGTGAAACTGTGTATCTTGTTTTTTAATGTATCATGTTTTGGTTCAGGGAAATGATTTTGGTGATTGGAAACTTGGTATTCAGTCTTCTCGTCTCAATGATCATTGAAGCTTTCTTATTTCTTTTGTGTACATTGGTAGGCATGGAAAGAAGTGTCCCAATTCACTGAAATTGTATCACCAGATCAGAAACAGTTGAACCCAGAGGTTGTGGACTTTTTGGGTGCCACAAAACTATTCAACCTTCAATCACAAGTTGCTCCCATTGAGAGATTCAGAAGTTTTACCAGCAAAGATCTCTCACTAGCAGAGACGAGAGATTCAGAATACTGGCACTTTCTTGAATTTTCATGCTATGTTTGGATTTTGGATTTCTTATAGGAAACATATACGAGTTGTTACTTAGGTTGGACTTGACTTAATTTTTTTTTGGATTATTGTCTTTGTTTGATTTTTTTTTTTGTACTTTTTAATTTTGCGTCTTATTTCTGTGAATTATTGGTTCATTTCGACGAGAAATTTTAGAAAAATAAGAAAATATGAATCAAGTTTTTAAAAACTTCAGAAAAAATAATTTAAAAATATCTATTTGCTTTCAATTATTTTCGTCTTTACTGAATTTTTTTTAAAGTTTTGAGCATGATTTTTTACCTTGTACATTATTCTTGTCAACAAAAAATTGATGTGAAACTAATAAATGTGAATTTTTTTAAATTAAAGAGAAATTAATGCAATAAATAATTATCCCTTCCTCTTTACTGGAGTTAGTATCAATGTTCACAGGATCAAGAAACTCGTTTACGTCAGTATCTTAGTAAGTTCTCTTTTAGTATCTTAATAAATTCTCTTCTGAGGTTTATATGTGGTTCCATTTCAGTCCATTACTATTTTGGTATCGTGTTTCATTATTCGATTATAGTATTTACATTTGATTCTGTAGTATCGAATTCAACTTTCTATTTCTTTTTTTTTTTGGTTTTGTCTTGTTTCGTTTTGTTTTTTAATCTGAGAGTTATTATGAAAATACTATCTTTCAAGGTGCTTCAGACTTCAATTTTGTTTTCGGACTTCAACAGGGAAAAGGAAATAATATATGATTGCAGAGACATAGTGTAATTGTAATGATAGGGACACAGATTATTTAGACACATTAGGACACAGATATGTCGGAAATTATTGAATGCACGTGGAGTCTTTCTAGATGTGTCCGAAAAATTTATGTACACAGACTTTTCTAATTGTAAACTGCAGTTTCCGGTAACAAACTTCATGCGCTTCAACTACTATTTTCGTAGCACAGCTGCTTGAATCACAAACACAGCCCTTTACAGGCCAGGAAAGAAAAACTAACATAACATTTGCAAACCGAGGCCACACAAGAACATACAAGATCTACATACTGTTGTGACCATAAAAAAATTCGTTTAATTAAAAGGTGGGGCCCTATAGAAACTAGAAAATGGCAAATCTAGTTCAATTTCAGCTAAATATTCGGTGGGGTCCAAGAAGAAATAGTTGCCAGTAGCACGAGGACGCGTGATATCATGGAGAGTTCCATCCATTATTTTCTCAAGCAGTGAAAAAGTGAATGAGACACTTGACATTCGGAGAATGTTTGTTGCACAAATGAATAGAGATGATGAGCTAAAAATGAGGAATTTGTTGCTAATGGTTAGTGGATTAATAACAACTTATAAATACAACTCAAGACTGTATGGGAAAGAGGTCCAACACCAATCAACATAAACACACTACACATTTTCATAGCTATTCAGTTTTCTTATTAATTTCTTTGCTTTCAGTAGTCAAAGTTAAAATTATTTTGAATATCATCCCTACTTATTTAAGTAAAAGAAACCCTTTGTGATTTGATTTGTTTATTTTTCTAGTCATTGAATACACATTACACATTGGATTTGTGATGCAATTCGTCAACATTTTTGTGGAGTGATTTTAGCTCTTGACACGTCCTCATCCTCACGTCCTTACATGTGTCAATTATCACAAGTGTGTGATTTAAAGGAGCAATATATTTTTGGCACGTCAGGTTAGACCAAGTGACAATTGTGCTAAGTAAAGATGGAAGAAAAATGTCAAGGGAAGAATTCAACAATTAGAAGAGATGTGATTCTCGAAGGAAGAAGTGTGCAATCTTCATCAGTTCCGATAATTCAAGCCTCCCAAAGAGATTTACTGAAAGCGGTAGGGAGTATGAAGGAGTACATCACCCATGCAAACTTGGAGATGTCGCAGGGCTCATTAACAATTTAAACAAAAAATGCAATAATTCATATTGAAATTTTACCTTCTTCAACTATAATTCTTAAACCCCCAAAAGCGTTACAAGTCTAATAACATATTTTTACATGTTAATAGTATTTTTAACGAAGTATTGTGCTTAAATTTTATTGTCTTAAACTTTTATGAAATTTGACTCATTTTTGTGAATTAATATTTATTGTCATTTTAAATACAAGCATGAATGCCATAAAAATTTTACTTATTTTTCTTATTGTCATTATGGATTGATTTCATGCCATGCATAAATCGAAACAATGTAGGATCACTAGAAAAATGAGAATTTATGAAAACTCAAAAGTAGATGAATTCATAAGAATAATGTTAGTGACAGTTACATGATGTGATAGCTAATTAATGACTAATTTTCATAGGTTGTATGGGAGCCTATTTCATAGAGTAGTTATTAAGAAGCAAAGCTTCGATTGCCTGACACATGGATGTCCTTGAGGGTGTAAAGGAGCTTGAGAACCATGGTGTAATAGTCCTTCCAAAGTCTCTCCTATATTTCAAGTCCTAGGACATTATAAGCTTACAAATCTGGTCTTTTATGTCATGAGTTGTAGGTTAGCCTATAAGTACTCAACTCCAGTGGCAATCCACTTGTGTCAATTCCACGACACCTCTCACTAGAACAGAAAGGCACAAACAGTGGATGACGCGTTAAAGGCTTGCTTACAAAGATGCCACGGAGAAGGAGAAGCGTTACAAACAGTTCAGGTATAATGTTGAATTGGAAAACTGGTGTACTATGGGGAACGAACCATACAAACTGTGTAAATGAATTTGCAGACTGGACCAAAACGAAGACTCCAAGGAATCACATAATACATACACGAGCTTCTCTAAGAGAGCCACTGCTAGCTACTGCTTTTAGGTACACAGATTTCTCCGTCAAGCATAGATTGGAGATAAAAATGAGCTGTTAGTCCCATCAAGGGAGAAGCATGTGGTAAGTAATATAAGCTAATGAATCACTGAGTAAAAACGAACCAAGCAGCTGGAACCTGAATCATGGTTGTCTAGCTAAAAGCTTGCTCAAGATCATCTTATTATCCACGAGCAAGTTTGTAGTTCGTAAATTTCCTGTTGGGCTTGAATTTGGCCTGATGATCTTACAGTAAACGAAAATAAAACAAACTTAGATACATTTACAATACAAAAACTTTTTTATGTGAGACTTGAACAACCAGCTAATTAGCTCATCCACAGCCCTAACTTAGGGAGTACATGAATTTCACGACTTCTAGATTCTTCGCTGGTCTACAGAGCTAACAGTGGTGGAAAACAATGTATAATGAGTTGAACATTCTCTGCAGTTGAAGCAGCAGAAGGGATAACAACAAAGATCAAAAGCAGCGATTTATTCACCTTGTCAGTGCAAGAGATAGTTTATTGCAATCATTGCAGGAACCATGGCGGCAATGTGGGGTTGACATATGAAGCCTTTGAATTCATAAAATAGCATGCGTCGATTACAATATCCAACTATCATTCTGAAGGAGGAAACTGAACTAGCAACACCAAGAAAGAAGCACCACCAGTGACTAAGATCACCAGCTATGAAGACATTCCGGCCAACAATGAGGAGGTGCTTTTGACAGCAGTAGCAAACGGAACCAGTTGTTGTACCGTTGATGCTAGTGGAATTGTTTCCAATTCTACTCAAGCGGTGTGTTCACAGGAGTATGTGGCACCAGATTGGACCATGGTGTTACAGCATTTGGTTATGGAACAGGCAGTGGTAATGGGTTGAAGTAACGGTCGATAAAGAACTAATGGGGGACTGGATCGGTGGAGAATGGACGCAGGAGGATGCAGAGAGATATCGATGCAAAGAATTACCATCGAAGCTTCCTACCATGCCTACTAAACGATTACTATAGATGTCAACCAAATTCTTTTATGTACTTCAGTCTCATATTTGTAGAAACATTAATGCTGCAAGGTTCATGTTTCCCCTGTAGATGGAATAAAGGACAATCATCTTCTTACCCCAAAATTGCAAGCCCTCCAGCATTTCATGTCATTAGTTACAAGGGACCAGCAAGACTAGTAAACTTTTTTTTCCTTCGGGTTAAAAAGAACCCAAATACTTGACCAAACCATGCTTGAGAATATATAACTGGTTCTTTCATGTGCTGAGAGAAAATAAAATTCCAAACAGAAGCTTATGGACCATGTAGTTATCTACATATCCCTACAAATCCAGTTTACACTATTTGCAATTGCAAGGGACAGCAGCAGCACCTCTTGTTTGTTGTCTAGAGCCAAAAATCTAAGGAACAGACGCTTACGCTAAAATATTGCAGTGTTTGAATTGCGACAATAGAAATCACCCCCTTCAATACTTTGTCAAGCAGATGCAGTTCTCGTAGACAGATTTTGCTATGAGTTCCTTTGTGCCATAAATAACCCACATGCATCCAAAATGGTGCAAGACAAATCAACCTGTAGCATCAGATAATATCGTCAGATTTGAAGTTTCTGCCACAAGGAGATTTGAGAATTCTGTGGAGAGGAAAACAGTAGATCTATTTAAGTGAAATCAAGTATCAGTAACAAACACGAGGAAGATGACATGGTATAGCCAAGATTTCAGTCAGATCCTTCCTTGCTTGTCCTTTGCGTGATGAAAGATTGACTAAACCCCAGCAGCAGCATTAGTGCTTGGGCACTCACTTAGCAAATCCCCAAGGGCTTTAATTAGTGATTCCGGGTGGAAAATTACACCCCCTTTCGGGTCATGACTGGAGTCCACAGTTATCTGCAATATTCAAATCAGAACACTTTTTCAAGCAGTGCACAAGGTAAAAAACAGTATTACATCAACATTATGCAACGCTAAGAAAAATCCTAATTTTGCAATGTATATACACTTTTTTCTTGGAAACAACGTACATACACTTCTACTTTAGGCAGCTACAACAGAGACTGAATAGGGCATGTGTGTGATACTTCATGACCAACACCCTAAGGCCTTCTTTATGATATTGAAATCTCTCTTCTCCAAGGTCTATATTATTTGGATCTTTAACTTTTTTGTTAAATGAAGTCATAATCATGAAATGTAATACCAAAAGCACTTGCCGTTGGCTTTTGCATCAACAAATCTATTTTTAGTCAAGAGCTAATGAAAAACAGAGAAGAATTTCCTCCAACAGAGGGCTTGAGAAACTGCCGAAGGACGGGGGTGTAGTTGATGCTTCTGTTTTGCTAGTTTAGAAGGGGGGACGAGATGAGGTAATCATACCCAGTGTAACGAGATTGAAGCTTGTCCCAATTAGATAGGAGACGACTAGAGCATGTCGAAGCAAATCTGAGCCAAATGAAGATGGGAAAGTCTCTTATAGCTCAACCTAGAGTAGAAGCTTCTAATCCCAATGGTCACAGCTTCAATATCAGAAGAGTGAGATAGAGGGAGGGAGGGAGATGACAAGTGAAGGAAAATATTTTAGTTTTACTGTGGCAGGCTCAGATGATTAAAACATGGTGCAACTGAGCTTACATTTTTGGTCTTGTTGGTATAGCTTTAATCTTGATACAGTTGTTAAGATGCATATGTGCATCAAGACCACTTACGTCAAATAAGGAATGCTTGTTTTAACATGAGTTTTGTCTGGGCTGACCCTATGAGATAAATTTTTCTCTGTTTTCTGGTCCAGTACCACAAAACTTCATGTAAAAAAATTGTTGGACCAAAAATTTTCAATTCAGGCCCATGTAAAAATATACATAGAATCACAACTAACAGTTTATTGTATCCGTATCCATATCCGAATTTGGATCCATATTTTACATTTTAAATGTTTAAAGTTTTGAGTAATACACCCGCATCCGATACTCACACACGTGTTCCATGTAACATAGGCAGAACTCTGCAAGCCCTGCTGGCAAACTATAGGCCTGATAGCCCCTCAGCACAACCCTCCAGAATCAAAACCACGAAAGAAGCACTCAAGCTTGTCTTGAACCCCCCATGCTTTCATATTTGTTGCATAACATCCACCAACATTCTAACATAGTATTAGAGCTGCACTGGCATCACCAATTGGCATAGCAGTGGGCAACCACAATCACTCGCTGTAGCTTCCTTCGATCGCAGCCTCTTGATTCCCATCTCTCCTTCTCGTTGCAGACCTGCAACATGCAACCCATACCAGATCCAAAGAACAGCCGACAAGCCCAGATCAGAAAGGTAACTGCTCAGTCTTGGTGGACTGTCACTGCCCTTTGTAACCTTTGCAGGAGTCATCCAAGCCTCCATCAACCCTCTCCTGAACCCTAGATGACATCTTGACGTAACACTCTAGTCAATATAAGCTGATCCCTGCCAAGACCTTCTTTTACAATCTTTGATGCCCAAAAAAACGTTGCTGGCCTCCTGGGAGTCTCGCCGGAACCTTAACTGTCACTGGAACTGTAAGTCAGGCCTCTGCATCTCCTCAGAAGTAATATTTGGTTGATTCCTTGACCAAGTCCGCATCTTTTCATTTAACCCTCTGTTACTTGAGTCTATCTCTCACTTTCATCATGTCTCAATAGAAGAATGCAAGTGATTAGTATCCATTAGGATGGTGATTCCTACACCTATTGGTCAAATACTATGGAAAATTTCATTCGTGGGCATGGGAATGTGGGGATATATGACGGGTTTCATAGTATTGTATTTTTTATCTCAAGGTAGGAGGCCAAGAGATCACAGTCACAAATAAGCAAAGAAAATCCGCATATTCTCAGTTGGGTTTATGAGTATGTAGTCCGTAAAACCAAAGATATGTAAACTTTTCTAAATTATGATACAGAAAAGAGTGGTATTACCTGAAAATTTTGTAACTTGAATAAAAAATAGCTAAATAGTATGAGCTCAAAATAATTAATTGGAATGTCACCCAGATAAATAATGAAAATAAGAGTAAACAATACTTTCACAGTAAATAAGTACTCCAATCATTCATGTGGATAATGTTTCAGGAATGACTTGGTTATAAAATATTACAAAGATGTTTTCTCCATTTTAAAAAATTTCCAAGTCTCGTTGAAAAGCATAGGGGTACCTTATGAATGGAAAAGTTACTTCACTTCTATGGGAAAATAAGTCCACTATTGCTATGATAAAGAATTGCATGTGCTATAGCCACTCAAAGCACATTGCCACCATGCATTACTTCATAAAAAGTTTCAACTCAAATATTGCAGACCCAACACCAAGTAGCAGCAGATGTCTTCAAGTTTCAATACTCAAGGAAATGTTGGGGTGTCCATTAACGGGAGTGTTCAAATTAATGCCTTTCTTGTTAATTTGAGAAAGATAGATGACTACAAGTGATCATCTTTGCCTCTTCAATCCTGTTAGAACCTATGCCTTTTGTGTTCATTTCCATGCATGTTCTTAGATGAATCTTATGATGTCAAAGTTAAGAGCGTAGACTTACGGTTACTTCATATATTAATACGTATGGGAGGCTACGTTATGCGGACGTTGGTGTGAGTGTTGGACATCTCAAAACTAAGCATGTAGGATACATCTCTCTTTGCGTGTGTTGATGTTGGCCATTGGGGCTTGTTTTCGCTTCAAGCTAGAAGAGATTTTCCCCATCATTATCTGGCTCAAATCTGCTCCGACATACTAGTCTTCTCCAATCTGCTTTGAGCATGCTTCAATCTCATTACAACAAGTACAATTCCCTCATCTCACCCCCCACCAACCCCCCAACCCCCCCCCCCCCCCTCTTACAGCTCCCATTTGTATCCCGCACCCTTGTTAACACAACACAGGTACTTCACCCAAAAGAAAAACGAATCCCTGTAACATAGGTGATAGCCAAAGTTTTAGCTACTCGGTCAAATGGTGAGTCGAGGAAGGCTGACTCGAAGGCATATATTAGCCTGCTGCAGTGAGATTTGTGCATGTTAGTTTACTCTTAGTTCAGTATGGGTTTGTGCTCCTAGAAGGTATGATGGCGCTCCTCCATTGTTGGGGAGGAACTATGGTTAACGAGGCTAAGGAAGATATATGATCAATAATTCCTATTTGTGTGAGGTGGCTTATTTGGTAAGGAAGGAATTGCAGGCATTTTCAAGGTTAAGAGAGTCCTTTCCATAAGATCACGAGTATTTTTGGAAGTCTTTGGTTAGTTGGAAGAAGAAGAGGGGGGTAATTTCTCTCTTGGCTAATTCCTAGACTTCATTGATATTAAATAAATTCACAGCAATGCATAGGGTTTGTTTGTGGTGGCCTTAGTTGTACTCGTGACTACAATACTTATGCTAGTATTAAAAGGGAAACTACAGTGGAGATTTACAAAAAGTGCACGGCATAACAATTGGCATGCAGAGACAAGTAAGATGAACAAAAAGAAAAATATCGAGACAACTGCAGAGCTGCTTAATTTCTATTTACCCCATTAGATGTGCGTCATCAAGGCAAACCAAGTCCTTCAGTTGGAATAATGCGAAGTTGGCACAGCAAATTAAACTGAAAAAGATACATGCACCTCAATTTATACAAGCTTTCATGGAATTATGTTTCTCTATCAGTAGTTACATTTCTCCACATATGCCAGAACATGTTGGTCAATTCTACATTGGTTCTTTTCAGAGATGGAAGATGGCATACATACCACATGAATGATTCCTTGAGCAGCCAAGCGGTGGACATCTACTGGGACGAGCCCATCTCTGGGAACCAAAAGCGTGTTGATGTACTGACTTGGCTGGATGGGAAAACAATGATATAAATAAACATAATGTGTTTGTGGTGAGACTATCACCATTTCTTTGCATTTTATACAGAAGTCAATTTCTACAAGTACATGAGTCCCACAAAACAATGACTTTCATATCTCAGTTGTACGCTATACAGATATCATAGAGAAATAAGTAAAGACAGTGGTTCTGTTAGTTCTATATTGCCCCGTGTTATTGTTAGCAATCCCGCGACGCTTACAATGTAAGTTGATCGTCTAATAGTCATTGATCGTGGCTCAGTTCCTAAATGTAACCATTCTAGTTTCCTAGAAATTAGATTTTTCTTCTTTTCAAATCACCTGGACAAGTTTAGTATCAAGGTTAAAAAGTTCCACGGTTCGGAATGAAGATAAGAGGATGTTATCCAGAGAACAATTGTAGGCTTCAGCCAAGGGTGCTCAAGCGACCTTTTGACATATACATCTCAGTGTCAAGGCAGTGCAGAGTGAAAACGACTCACAATAAAGTCAGTGAGACCGGCGAGCAACCAATGTTTTTACAGATTGGCTGTAACTAGCGCCGTACATGTTCCTAACTGAATGTTTGCGCAGCCCCAGCTTTTCTGAAGAGAGAAATGCCTCAGGAGATCTATAGAAAAACTTGTCCTTTGATTCCTTGAGAGAGTTGATGAGATCTTGAGATCTACATGCCTAAATAGCTTCTCTCAAGTTTGAATTTTCGTAATCAACAACTCAAGAAGCCCTTTGATATCTAGGAGGATCCAAGCGAAGAGAACAAACATCTGAGGATTCAAGGACTCGAATCAAGAAGATAACGCAGGAAACAGTTCATGTGGATTCAACAAATTAACCAAGATTTAGGATTCATACAGTTGAAACTCGTTTGTAACTGCTACTTGATTACAGTGCCATCTTCCTCCCGTGGTTTTCCTAACTTGGGATTTTCACGTATGTCAATGCATTATGCTTGATTGGTTAATCTCTTTTACTACATTAATGCTTAACTAAATAGACAAGATTAAGTAGTACTAATCACGAAAGGCTGTCTTTTCAGTCTACTAATTGGTATAAAAGCAAAGTTGCTTACAATTTTAAAATTATTTTCCAAATCGGATCTTTGATTCGGTATAATGGGGATGCCCAAAGAAGGAACTTCCTTTTATCGACCACCCCTCCAAGATGCTTCTAACTATGATTCGTGGAGGGCAAGGATGAAACTCGTTAGTTGCTCGAAGTAGGAGGGGAGGAGCGGAGGATCGTAGAAGCTTCTCGTTTGGTAGCGCCAAGGGTACGTTTAGGAATAATTATAAATGTATAACGACATAATAACAATCAAATATTATAATTTGTAATTCATGTCAATTTCGCATATTGTTTACCGAATATAAGTAAATCGTATCTCTATACTTAGTAATTGAGCAAATTTGAGTTAATAAGTTTTTAAAATTTTATCATACTTCATATTTTCTCTTGCTTGGCATCTTTTACTTTGTTTCTTAAAATTTATATTCTCAAAAGGTTATATCCAAGTTGGAAGTGGCTTCCTCTCTCGGCGAGGTTCCTAGGAGAGTGATATGGGAGTGCGGGAGTGAGATTCTAAGTGGATTTGCCACCGCAATTGGGGGTTACTAAAACTAAGGATGAGAACTTCTCTCAAAGCCATCGATGAAGAAGTTTGACACTCAGAGGTGAATGGTTATAGGGAGCCTGTTGAGGATGTTGAAGCTCCAAGCCAACAAAAAAGTTCGACGCCTCTGACAGTCAATGCCACCGGTGTTGTGGATAGTAAGGCCAATAATTCTACTTTTAAGGTTGTTAATGCTGATGAATTAGGCATATCTCAACTTGTGAAATTGCTAAAGAGGCATGGCGTATCTTCTGTAAGACCCATGTTTCTAGGGTCAAATAGAAAAACGGGTTGCAATATCAAGTTTTCTGGTGCAAGAAACGGAATCTTTTTGTGAAGGGAGTCAAAGCTACTAGCAAGTACTCTAAAAGGAGTCTTTTGCATATCTTTGCTTCCCATCATTTCTTTTTATTTCTCAAAACGTCCTTTAAAACTTTTCCTTTTGTTATTTTTAGTCAAAATTCATTGTTTTCACTAAGTTATAGTCTTGAAAATGTAAGTTTATTTTACCTATGCTTGGAGGGATGTTGCAAGACAAGTCCTATAAAACTTTTGATCAATGAAACATGATAGAATGTATTTTGAGTGTCACAACCCTTGGCTAAATGCAGAGGATTTTTTTTCTTGCGTTTAACTCTTTGGTGGTTTTGCGATGTGTGGCAAGTTCACCCCATATCTCTTTGGTGGATTCCATAAGAGTGGTTAGCATATCCCTTCCTAATGATTGTCAAATTATTTCCATTTTTCCACCATCCAAAACTCTGGCACCAATATCTCAATATAGACAAGTAACCAAAGAGCTGAAATAACAAAACCATTGCTAATAAACACTGTAAGTTGACCTATTTGTAAGCTAACAAGTATACTCCAATGAAAATACAAACAAATTCAAGTTGCCTTTGTTTCCAAATCATCACTATAAAATTCACTTGACATGAAAAGGAATGTAAACTATGTCAATCTACCTGTTTACCTGGTTTTTTAGACAATTATGAGGGCCTCCATAAGTACGATTTAAAGCATCTGTAATCGCAGTTACAAAGCAAGAAGCAGAAAAGCCACAAGTCTCTCTATCATCTGTACCATTCAACAGAAGTACCTACAATTGAAGTAATGCAATAAGAAAACACCACAATTTCGGCAAGCCAGCATATTCAGCCATTTCAGGTTTTATGGCTACAACCTTATGATATTATTAGTGTCCGTCAAATATCAAAATAAGGGTCACCAAACCATTTCAGCAATTCCAATCATGAAGGAGTAAGCTACTCCATGTTCATGAAAAATGACACGAAATTACAGTAATTCGAAAAGCCTCTTTCCTACTAAAATAGCACATACCTAAAAACATGATAGAAGATTACCTTCGGGCAAGACCTTGACGAGATACTCTCCCCCATGCCAAGTAAAACCTAGGCATAACAAAAATAAATAAAAAGTAAAGAGTTTCTCTTGTGTTTACCTAAACAACAACCCAGTGATGATAGACTGTTTTATATCAAGCGGAAAATAAAAAGGGATCAAAAAAGGGCAGCAAAATAAGATCCACAAACTCAGTTTAATTCAAATGTTAGGTTCTTAAAATTAGATCCAGCATATGAAACAAAATTAGTGGGAATAGAAACTGAACCAAGAAAAGATAGGAAATCCCTCTTCTATTAATGGCTCCCAAGTATCTTTGACATTGCATACCAAGTCTTGAAAAATTGGCAGAGGAACTGATAGGTTAATAGTATTACCAGAGATGGGCAGATGGAAGTAAAAAGGGATCCCATAGCATAAATGATGCAGTCGACAGTGCTCAACTGGTCCAGGACAGTGGAGTTTACACTAGGAAAAACCTACGCAACAGAAAGCACAGAGGTTGAATCACAACTTTACTAACACGTACTTTTATATTCATGCAATATCAAAATATGCCATCTAACAGGTCACGGCAAGGAAAATTGTACTAGTATTGCTGTGACCAGTGGGGAATGAAGCTTTAATTTCGCAACAATATGAAATCCAAAGAAAATGAGTATGTAGATATGGTTACTCCACAATTTATGATCAGTACCTATAAAGTGGGTTCAACAAAAAGCTGACAAATGAGTAACAGAGGACAACATTTTTTTAGGAAAAATTATCCACTCCACTAGCGGGTTGTCAAACTGCAGTTGCCTGGATCTGAGGCCATCATAAGAGAGAAGTCTTTTCGCTCAGTATAAAGCAGAACTAGTGAAATGGGAGGATGGAGTGGCCTTATCTTGTCAATTGCAGCGGACTTGTGTTTGTCAAACTATTGATTGATCAAAATTTGTGTGGAAATTCTATTATATAAACATATTCTTTTGACAAGTCTGTATGTCAAGATTGAATAGAATGAAAGCTCAAAGTTCAATAAGATCTTATTGATAAAAGAAAACCATCACAGTGAGAGATATCATTGCTTATTATTTGACAAAATATAAAATATACAAGAGCTGGGTTCTACTACTAGAAAGGTTAGGTATTATGCAGAAAAACAATGACATACTCCCTCAGGAAAAAGAGAAAAAGATGATAAGTTTGATAACTTGAAAATAAACATCTAACTTTCACAGATCTCGTATCCAATATAAAAGTGGAGACTTGGAGCTGATAAATACCCATCATATTATGGATGTTCCAGTCATTCCAACAATAAATGCAACAATGCTATCATTTGTAATTCATAGGGCGTCAGAAGCTGATCAAACTAAAATTTTGCAAAATACTTCTGTTTGGGTTTTTAATTTTCAATTACAAGACTACCAATTAACAATGGTAGTTTCCAAAACATGGGCCTTTTATAGCAGAATACTGGCTGAGACGAGTATACAAGAGTATTTATTTTTGGGCAAGTGATGATACCCATGCATATGCATCTCGTTTTGTAAATGGTACAACAAAAAAGCATGTGATCTACAATTCACGTCATGATATGATGATAACACTCATTCATAATGTGTTGTACTATAAATGGTACAGCAAACAAGTACGGGCTGTACTATTCACCTCGTGCAATAAATTGCTGCCCTCGCTTGACATGTAGAACACCCGCTTGATTCTTGAAGGAAGTGCCGGAGTTGAAGAGTTCAACTAAGGATGAGAGTGAGTAGTTAAATAAACAAGAAAACTGCAATATGGATATGCTGAGAATTGAACAGTGAAAAGCAAGAACAAAAAACAGCCAATGATGTCTTTATACATCAGTTACTCAAATCTGTAAATCAGGAGAAAATTATACAATCCAGCATAGTAAGGCTTAAAAGCTAAAGAGGATGAATTTTCTAGGCCCTCAAGGCCTAAAAAAATGGTTCTTAAGAGTTAGTTCAAGAACCATTGGAATTGCTATATTTTGTAATCTTAAACATTCAATGCGACAATGATTGATTTCATCTGCAGCCAATGAGCATCTCTGCGCTATGATCCATCACAATTACCGGTACACACCACAACAACAAGAGGAACTGGGAGACTCAAAAGATAAAGAAGTATCGTTAATAGTCCACTCTCGAAGACTTTCACAACCAAAATAGCCCTTTCTATACTGCCGAATTTATTAAGCCTTCAAAAGCAGTTGCCAGGAAAGTGCTTTTCATTCTTTGGCCCCTGCAACACCATTTTATGCCAGCTCAGTAGTTGGCACTGTTGCAGCAATTCATGTCACTGAATTTTTTAGTAGTAGGTTGGGTGAACTGCCCGTAGTATGAACGAGATAGCACCAGGAGTTTGATTTGGAATTACCCAAAAATATATCCCCACATCCAACCATCTAACTAGCTATCCCACAATAACGTAGTTATGTATATGTGGATGAATGCCGGATCTAGATACAATGCTTGTATATACTTGCAATCTACCGAAACATACGAGTTTGCAACATAGCGGTACTAGAAAGAAACAAATGGTGCACACTATATACGAAAAATAGAGGTACCTTATTTATAGGTTCCATGGATCCATTAGATGGATGAGATATTTCATTCTGGCCTCGTATAACAGTACCATCCTGTACATAGTCACACCAAAGAAACATCACACAAATCGTAACAATAACAAAGTAAAAAACTCCCACCCCTATGGGATAAGTTTATGTCAAATCTATAAAGGACGGGCCTGTAGATGACGTAGAATCTGTCCATATTGAACAAGTTAGCTGCAGCATTCAGACAATTTATTGGGGGAAGTAACAGAGTATCATTCATTATACCAGTGGATCCAAATGTACACCATTATCTGTTGATACTTTTGACAGCAAAGATACCTTTTGTTGCAAGGAAATCAAGCAAACCACGAATATACATGTGACAAACCTTCTTATCATTTAGTTTCTTATAAGCTCGCGGCATTTGCATAATGCATAGTCCTACACTAAATACTAAGCTAGAGACTTCAGCTCATGTCCGGTTGAGCTGATATAGCATCTCTACCATTTCCATTTGTAGTTTCCCTTCTTTCTCTACCTCCCATTGTTCCACCATGTTCCTCTCTTCCCCAACCGTCCCCTCCTTGAGAAACAAAAAGAACTCTTCACATGTACCTTGTCCTTAAAATGCAGGTTGCACCATGGCATTTATTTCATTCAATTCTCTTCTCTAAGAGGTTTTGATATTTCTATAACTTCATTACTTTCAGCACATTTTCACTTCTTTTCTTTACCATGGGTCCCGCAGTAGACAAAATGTTAAATAACCCAAGGACTATAGACATCTTCTCACAGATCATTATTCTTCTATAGTTTCTAAGCCTCATCCATAATCCACTCAACTTCATGTTATTTCCACTTAGTATATGAAGAAGTCACTGCGTCTACAATATCACTGAACTATGAAAGTAAGAACAAGAAATAAAATGCTTGATGATCATAGCCAAGGTATTGTTTTTCCTGAAACTTTTCAGGCATGATTTTCTAACCCTAGAATTCTCTTATGATGTGTAGACGCTATGTCTACAAGAAACTTAAGCCAATCATTAGTTTAAATAATTTATCCAATTAATAAATTTAAACCATTTATCCAATTAAGGCTGTTGTAGGTTTCCACTTGCAATCTAAATGGCATGCATGTTTATCTTGTAATCAACAACTCGCGTTTGAAACATGGATGAATTGTAATAACAACGGCTATCACGTCACAGCAGTCATGTTGTATATTTCCATAGTATGATATGAGGTGAAGTAGTTCAATTGCAAAACCTCCTGCAATCAAAAGGTACTTTTGGACAAGAACAAAAAACATGGTTAGTTGTGAATCTTACCACCGAAATATGTTAACACTTTCATGATTAGTACAGAGATATTAACTACAAAGTTTGTTCGTTGAAGTTCATGTCAGTTCCCCAAGGCTGGCATGCCTTTCTGAGTCGAACATTGGTGGCTCAATCACAGGCAACCTTAAAATCCAATTCAAGCTGGTTCATTTGGGTGATTAAAAGAGGTCAGGAGAACTTTAACTAGTCAAGCCCAAACTACTTGTTCTAAATACTAGGCTAAGGTCTACAAGAAGAGCCTCTCTGTCAGGTTGAAAGCCATGCGTAAGGACAGCAAATCTGCACATATCCCTAAGATTAGGACTTCAAAACAAAAGCTGATAATCATACCCACAATTCACAGCCCAATGTAAGCCGGTCATTGGTAGATATCACTGGGAGGACCAGACTTTCAGTAGGAATATCTGAAACGCGTGAGAACAAAAATATTGCAGCATCTAGAGACCGAAAGAATATGCGTGCTCCTGCAAAGAAAAAATTTCCAATGCTGCAATTGTAACAGGGGTTAGTTTACGGCAACCACAACCTCCCGATCAACTTGACAACAAAATATGCTTATCATAAATAGGAGCCATAACTAACAAGGACACTAAACAATAGCAGAAAACTAGTGACAAGAAAACAAATAAACATACCCAATGTCAACTGATCTCCTCTAGATAAGCCATTTGGCATTTATTTTATCACGCGTAATTATATTCTTTCGTTTTGGTGCCTCATTTTCTATTTTTGATTCTCACTTAATATGAGTTTGACTCAAAAAAGGACCAAGAAAACGACAGTGGAATAGCTGATTGTCATTGAAAGCATTCTAAAATAGGACCAATAAACGCCTATAAAGGTAAGAATCTCAGGGCACCATATATGTACAACAAACATGGCTCTAGCAGCACCATGAGCAAGACTATAAGATTTATACATACAACAAACATGCCAGGAATCAAATGAAACCACGAACATCAAGTGCTGTAAATCATATGTAGTTATAAAGGAGCCTCTATGCTGATGTCGGTGTTCAATGTTATCACTTTCAACTGAATCTATGGTCATTTATGAGACTGAATTATTGACGTTTGGTGATTGTTAATTGTAACCGGCAAGTATTTTGCCAATGCCTTGTGGTGACCACAGTGATATCCCAAAATTCTTTCCTCCAGTATTTAAAATCTCCCTCTTCCATAGTTAAAACCTAAATATCCATCTTCCACTTTCTTAGAAAAAAGCTTTGGTAAGTTTCAGTTGGAACTAACATTGCCTTTAAGTCATACCGAATGACAGCCACCTTTCTAAAATGCATGCTTCAAATATTGGCATGTTAAGGTAGGACAAAAATCCTGCTCACTTTGGAAACCTAAGGCTCTGCTTGGAAAAGTTTTACATTTTTGTGTTATCGTTTTGAAAAAATTTCAAACAATCCCCAGAAACTCGTTTGCCTGCCTAGCTAATAAACTAAATTCAGGACTGAAATAAAAAATACTGAAAATGGGAATTTGCTGGTGTTATGAATTTCAGAAATGCATGTGCCGGCTTGCCAATTGTGCTAATGTGGAAATAAGCTCTTAAGTAGAAGAGGCCCAGTTCAAGCAGTCATTATTCTCACCCACCTCTGTATCTCCTCCTCCTACAGGTATGTCACTCACGTCCTCTCGGATCTCCTCACTCATTATACCTATCTTCTCCTTTTCATCTACTCTTTTCTCAACCCTCATCTAAGACTCCTCCCTCAGCAACTCCGTCATTCCCAAATCCAAAACCCCCATCCCTTGGCATCTCACTCCTCAACACCCTACGGACACCTTTCCGGCAACTTCCGCCCTCTACCGAGATCCCCTACCCTCAACCCAAAACCCCCTCATTCCTCTCGTGAAACCCCCAGCAACCTTCTTGTTCTCCTGAATACTCAAACCAATGAAATACCCGAAAGTTAATAAATTGAGTCTATAGCAATCCTCTGTTTCATTTTGGTGCGGATAGTGGGTCAAACAATGGGAAACAGACAATCTGTTACAATGTCTCAAACACGTTTTCATTTTTGTTTAAACTTGTCTGCAAAATATTTCTGTGCACCAAACTTGTTTTTTATTACTATTTTGAGCAACATAAAGATAAAGAAATTCCATGAGTGAAAACAAAAATAGGAAACTGACAACATTACCAAACAGAGCCTAATACTAAGCCTATTGCCTATGTACTCCCCAGAATAACTTGTTTTAAAGGGAAATGAATTTGGAAATATTTAGACAGGTCATTTAAGGTGACAATAATTTAGTTTAGCTCACTGTTGGTTACTTAAATTCACATTACATATGTTTTGACTTTTGAGACAATAGCACTTGGGTAATTCTAACAATTTCCAAGACAAGGGGTTGCAGTTTCCGTCCACAGTTCATCTTCTGGTTAAATTATGAACTCAGGTCTTTTATATTGTTCTAAAACAGCACTAAAACAGAACATTAGTGAAAGTTTTACCAGCGAAGTGTTCGTGAAATTAAGTCTTTGCAGGAATAAGAGAAGTCTAGTGTGCACTCCGAAGAACAAAAATTTCTGCAGACAAGTTCCCTTGTCAATGCATTCGAACACTGACAGAAGTCTCAATATAAATTTTAGAGAACCAAACACACTTCTAACACTTGAACGAAACGCTGCCGATGAAAAGCCATTCAAGTCTTACACAAATAACTTTGGATCTGATTATAGATTAAAAACCATGTCAATTTAAACTTAATCCACCTACTTTAGACTTGGGAACTCCAAATTCCAAAGCTTCAATATTATTTCAGCAAGAACACTTTGATATGTTTTTAGGACTTTTTATTCACACTTGTTTCTAGTACGTGGAATGTGAAAATGATTTCTTCACTAAGTAGATATGAGTCATATGACAAATAGAGAAATATATCGGTTGTGTACCAGATGTAGTTATAAATATAGCATTCCTTCTGTGTCACATCATGAGAGTTTTTCAAAATTTCAGAAATGGTGCATCCATGTCTCTTGCGCATGTCCCATCTCAACCGAAAGTACTGAACTTGCACAAATATGATATTATGTGAGCACAAATTTTCCAGAATCCAAACCATCTGTGAGGGTGGAGCATGCGTTTCCGTACCCTTTTCCTTTTTAATCTTCTTTTCCTCTTTGCACATACTCAAGCTAGAGTCATGGTGTAAAGAGACACGAAGGTACCCACCAAACACCTCCCCCCCCAAACCAAAAAAACCACCACAAATGAGCCACCATTGAGTTAATATTGTCCCCAATCCTCTAGCCTACCATTTCGCTATTGGCCTCACTAGCAACTATCATTAGACAGATACAAGCCTGCAAGTTGACAAATTTCAATTGCTAATTCCAAAAGAATTCTGTAGCCTTCAACTTTCAAAAATACATCAAAAACTCTTCATTCCCTTTGGAAAACCTATATTTATGCTTCTATCTTTGGATCCCCAACCTCCCATCTATACCTCCCTACAAACCCACTAAAAGGAGATTTAAACAACCTTTCTTAAAGTTTCCCCGCATTATGGGGGCATATTCCATTGACAAAATGCAGAATTTCCTGATTACATCTTTGCATAATCCCCCACAAGCAAGACTGAAGACATGTTCTCTTCATAGCACTAAAAATAACACTCAATTCCGCCCCCACAACCACCAAATAATGCAACAATTGAGTACTTTGACCATAAGATATTTATATCAACTTCCTTAGGCATGCAAACTAATAAGACATGAATTATTTTTTCCTTTTTCAATACAAAATTAAATGTTTACACAATTTAAAGACACCTCAAAAGTAGAGTTTCTCCGTAACGCACCAACATGCCTATCTAATTGCCTATCAATGTGGGACGTTTCAGAGACACATATGGGACACCCACGTGGCGTATCCAATTAGTTATACTAATAATTAAGCAGGGGGCAGGATTGGTGTCTCAAGTTAGACATGGGTGGGGACACACCAAGGGCCATTTATAAACTTATAACATTACCTTTTCCAAGAATTAGAATATAATATTAAAAAGATGGTAAAAAACTGAAAATAAAAATAATTCAACCTCATAAAACCTTCTTAATTATAATTTTAAAAAAGTAAAAGGTAAGAATTACGAATTGCAAATAAAAAAATCTGTATTCGATGTTTCTGATACTGCATTCATTCATGCGAATAACACATAAATATATACAGCCTTTTTTCAGTTGCTTCCCTCACTGTGTCCGTGTCCGTGTCCACATTTTTTTAGAATTGTCGTGTCCCGTGTCTGTATCCATGTCTGTGTTCGAGATTCTAGGTCAGGTTCCTATTGGAAAACCCATACTAATATAAATTGGCAATGGGAACATTATTACTGCAATATAACCGAAAAGGAGTTCAAAGTGATTCCCAGAAGTCGTAAACATTGGTTGAAGCACAGCGAATGGAACCTCATAATCAAACTTAAGAGTACGTACCTGCCATTGCTGAAACAAAATGATTCATTGGACCGCCGAAGGATCTGCACCCAGATATTTAATGGCTTCCAACGTCAAGCACTTATTCAACAAGTGCTTAAGAGATAACAACAATAATAACAGAGCAAAGTTTCGCAAGTTTAACAGAAAAAAGCAGAAAAAGGAAAGAAGTGAAGAATCGTGCTCTTATACCCCTAACATCGAAGAGAGGGAGAAAAGAGTATCACATGTAAAGCATTGTAGCAGCTAAAGCTGCAGTAGGATGTAATAGAACAGTTTCAAAATTGCAACAAGGGTATCAGAAAGGCCAAGAGCATCTCAACAGACCCCTCAAACGCCAAATATCGCAGAAAATGAAGGTTTTAAAACCTTTTGCATGCTCCGACAAATAACTCAAATACTATCACACCCTTCAAATTTACTTTACCCTTCAAACTTGAACAATGAGTAGCATTCTTCAAATACCAAATCTACTACAAAAGGTGATTTTGTACATGAAGAATATGTTAAATACACGATTAAGGTAGCAAAACAGAAAAAAAAATTGTAATATAACAAAAAAATTTGAAGAGTTTGCTAGAGTTCACTATAAAATCTCACTATGTAAAAATGCAAAGTGATGCAAAAAAAATACACTTTTGATGATAAATTTTGAAGCATCTCCTAAAGATGCTCTAAGAATCCCAGCAATTTAACATGACAACTTCAAATCACAGGCAGGAAATGAACTACCGAAATCCCAAGAAAAACTACATCCACAACTCAAGAAATCAGGCAACCAAGATCCGCAACTTATAATAATATAGTGAGAAGAATTTGTACAAGCGAACATAAGAAGGCCCTTTTGTTAGCTTCTGGAACAATAATTTGGAAGTGCGCTTGGCAAAGGCAACTCAAAAGGTGCTAAAACAAAGGCATGCATAGAATTGTCTCCTTGAAGCTAAATTTGAAACTTGATACACTTCTGTGGGAGTATATAGTGGCTCCATCAAACCAATAAGATAGGAACACCCCCGTAGTGCTCTTGAGAAAAGCTCCACCATTGTCCAGAAGAGGCACGCTCTAACGAAACACCCAAGTATGTCCAGATGATTAGATGAATAAAAATAGTATTGGTACACTAGGTAAGTGTATAGCTTAAATTTTGAATATTAGGAGAATGAGGTATGGAACCTTCTAGAAACAAACATAGAGCTCAAAGGAGTAAGTAAGTGAACACTGACGGGGTTGCACCCAAGTCCTATTTGAGCACGGCTTGAGCTCGATTCGAGCCAAAGAAAACAGAGCTAGAGCTAGGCTCGCTAAGCCATCTAAGGTTGGGCTCAACTCAACTTGGCTTGGTTTGAACCCCTCTCTCTCTCTATCTGCATTTTATTAACGTAAAAAGCTGAACACGACTAAGGGAATAGCTAGGTTGAATAAGCTTCTTTTTGAGTAACTCGTCTATTTCTTTTTTATAATATTCTAGTTTTTCAAAATCCATTTGTTAAGGTCTAGCCTTTGTAGGAATATTCTTTTCAATAAAATCCTTTTCATATGACAGTTGAACTATGTGTTGTTTCCTATGCCAAAAAGGCATGAGGAATCTCAGCACATATTTGCTTTTCAAATAGCTCTTGGATATGAGCAATTTTGGTTTTCATAGAGGGAGAAGAAACATGTTGCTCAATCCTCTCATAAGAAACTTCCTCTTGAAGCAAGCAAATTTGATTTTGTTTATAAATAAAATTATTTTTTAAAAGATTTATCTCATTATCTTTGGGGAAAAAAATAAATTTAAAAATAACTTCTTAGTCTAGAATAGTTGTTTTGATTCCTTTAGAACTAGCTGTGATGGGAGAAATCATAGTAAGAAAAGATGTTCCAAGAATCACCCTTTGTTCAAGATTTTTTACACAAGATTTTTGCATCAACACACATGCCAGAATTGCAAATCTAGGCATGAGGAATTTTGAAATTAATTTGTAACTGGGAACCATCAGCAGCATCAAGAGATTGAGTAGTTTTCTCAAAACATTTAGTAGGAATTAAACCTTCTTTAATACAATTTAAATCGGCACCAGATATAGTGTCGACTACAAAGTCTTGTATGACTAGAGTAATACGAACATACCATTTTTGGAAAGTTATTAGAGAAAGCATATTATGTATTTGCAAAGGTAAAGGAGGAAAAATTTCACTATCAAAATTAATTTCATTATCTCTAAAAGTATTAGAGGTACCAATACTATTAATAGGGGAATTTAGAAAATCATTATTATCATGTGTAATATCACTTTCAAGGCTGGAAACCTAGACTTAAGGTCCATCATTTCTTTTCTTAGAAGATTTATTTATTTTTGTAAATTGTGTATGCTAGGAAGTTTAATATTGTTAAAATCATAAGTACTATTAGATAAACTTTGAGAAGAAGTATGATTATCCTTATTATCATATTTTGTTGGCATTTTCATATAGGAAAATATAGTCATAGTCTTTTTATTTGGATCATCAATCTTATCTATAATATCTAAATTAACGCCCCTAGACTTAAGGTTCATCATTTTTTTAAGAAGATTTATTTCGATCATCAATCCTATCTGTAATATCTAAAATAAAGTTTTCTTCTTTTGATAAAACATTTATTGAAAGTCCATTCATATTAAGTATAGCCCGGTAAAATCCTTTTGTGATATACAATTAGTAAAACATTCTTTAGAATCCGAATCACTATGATCACTACAATTATTACTACTAGTAGTGGAAATATCATCATTTAATTCTTCAAAATGAAAATCATTTTCTTGTTAAGAGGTGTCTATAAATAAAACTTTTGACAAATTCAAGATGAAATTCATCCAAAATATCGAGCTCTTGAATTTTCATTTTTGTAAAACATTTATTAGCATATTGACCAAATTTGCCACACTTGAAACAAACTTTATTATTTGTTTGTCTTGAAGATTCACCTTGTGAAAAAAAAAGTTTTATAAGGTTTTTTCCCTTTACAAAATTTGTGATATTTATTAGCATATTCTGATTTATGATACTTTTTCTTATAAGTACATTTGTAAGATTTTTGAGATTTATATTTCATGTCCTTGGGAGGTTTTGAAAATCCTATACGAGAGACTACAGGAATATCAGAACCAAATTGATAAAAAAAAATTGGCCTAATTCGGTCTTATCCATATAGCCTTCTTCTTGAGCATATTTTTAAGCTTAATATCATTACATAAAGATAAACCTTCTACACATATTTCACATATTAATTCACACAAAATGTAAACATGATATGAGATTTGACCATTATGTTTGTTATGTATTCTAGTGCGTACCTTTTCAGCAAATAATGTAGACAACCGGCAATAAAACATTATTTCCAAAAATCTTGATTGGCATCATGTTTTTGATATAGTTTTGAAAGAAAAACATCTTTGTACCAATGGAAATGCGCAAGTGTTGGGCACTATGAAGCACGAATACTCCGCAACTGGTCACATACGCGTATCGGATACTTTTCGAATACCAATACGCGCACAATATGACGTATCGAATACACTAAATAAGTATCCAAAATTATATTTAAATGATTGGCATCATGTCCTTGGGAGGTTTTGAAAATCCTATATGAGAGACTACAGGAATATCATAACTAAATTAATAACAAAATTGGCCTAATTCGGTCTTACCCGTATGGCCTTCTTCTTGAGCATATTTTTAAGCTTAATATCATCACATAAAGATAAACCTTCTGCACATATTTCACATATTAATTCACACAAAATGTAAACATGATATGAGATTTGACCATTATGTTTATTATGTATTCTAGTGCGTACCTTTTCAGCAAATAATGTAGGCAAACCGGCAATAAAACATTATTTCCAGAAATCTTGATTGGCATCATGTCTTTGATATAGTTTTGAAAGGAAAACATCTTTGTACCAACGGAAATGCACAAGTGTTGGGCACTATGAAGCACGAATACTCCGCAACTGGTCACATACGCATATCGGATACTTTTCAAATACCGATACACGCACGATACGACGTATCGAATTTGCCAAATAAGTATCCAAAATTATATTTAAATGGTTTTTTCTATATATTCTTCTCCTAGAATGAGGCACAATATATAGAATAAATTACAAGTCTAATAAGGGAAATATAATCAATTACCTATACACATTCCTAAATTAACTTCTTAATCAAATCCCGTACAATCAAATCCCTAAGATTGCATACAATTACATCCCTAAGATTATGTTATACAATCAACACTCGCCCTCGAGCTGAAGCGTATATATCATGTACTCACATAGAGATATAATCAATGGCAATTTTTGGAAGAGCTTTGGTGAAGATATCTACAAGTTGAGAACCAAAAAGAACAAAAAGTGTAGAGATCTCCTTTGATTTCACTTTAGACCGAACGAAGTGACAATCAATCTCAATATGTTTAGTTCTCTCATGAAAGACTAGATGATTAGCTATAAGAATTGCAGCTTGATTATCACAATAGAGAGGAGTAGAAACCTACTGGAATCCCAAATTCCTATAAGATTGTGTGTAACCAAGGTAGCTCACAAGTAGAATGAGTCATTGTCCGATACTCTGCCTCAACACTAGAACAGGCTACAACCGACTGTTTCTTACTTTTCCAAGTCACAAAATTACCTCCAATAAAGGTACAATAGCCAGTGGTAGATCGACAATCCGTTGGAGAACCTGCCCAATCAGCATCTGTATACACTTTAATACAGAGATGTCCAACTGATCGATAGATAAGTCCACGTCCTGGAGCATTTTAAGATACTTCATGATACGAAGGCCTACATCCATATGGGGAGCTCGAGAATGGGTCATGAATTGGCTGACAATACTAACTGCACAGGAGATATTTGGACAAGTCATCGTGAGATATATATGTTGGCCCACAAGTCTACGATATATCTCAGGATCATCAATCAACTCACCATCGTCAAACATCAACTTTAGATTAGTTTCCATAAGAGTGGCTACAAGTTTAGAACTACGATAGTCAGTATCTCTTAGGAGGTCAAGAGTGTACTTCCTTTGTAATAAACTGATGCCTGCTTTGGATCGAGCACCCTCAATGCCAAGAAAATACCGAATCTTACCCAAATCTTTATTATGGAAGTTAGAACCAAGATGACGAATCAAGGTCTCAATCTCAATACGATCACTGCCAGTGACGACAATATCATCTACATAAATCACAAGAATCACAATACCACTGTTGGTCTTCTGAAAGAAGACTAAGTGATCAACTTGACTCTGAGTCATGCTATGAGAGACGACGGAGTTGCTGAACTTATTGAACCAAGGTCGGGGAGACTGTTTGAGGCCATATATAGATTTGCGAATATGACACACACGCTCTTCTTTTGACTCAAAACCGGGTAGTTTAGCCATATAGACAAGTCCCCATATAGAAAAGAATTCTTGACATCAAGTTAGTAGAGCGGCTAATCAAGATTTGCAGTAAGAGAGATAATAAAGTGAATCAAATTCAGCTTGGCAACCGGAGAAAAAGTATCAGTATAATCAAGGCCATGTCTCAATGAAGCCCTTAGCCACAAAACGAGCATTGAGCCGATCGACAGTGCCATCAGGATTTTGTTTAACAGTAAAAACCCAATGGCAATCAACAATATGAGCCCCAAAGGGCTTGGGGACAAGAACCCAAGTATGATTTAACTCCAACGCACGCATTTCTTATTCCATAGCAAAGCGCCATCCAGGATAAGAGAGGGCATCCTAGTAAGACTTGGGAACAACAGAGGATAGAGACACAAAAAATGCTTGGAACGAAAGGGATAAATGATCATATGAAACGAAGTGAGAAATAGGTTGAGAAGTGCAAGTACGCTTACTTTTTCTCATAGCAATAGATAGCTCAAGGGCGGAATCTTGTGAAGGTGGATCTGCAGACGAAAGGAAAAATTGTGAGGACAAATGAGAATAGTTTGCAGGAGCAATGGTCTGAGGTGCAGTAGAATGACGACGAACATAGACCTGGGTAATCCGGATTCCGGGGGTAAGGTAGAGCAGAGGAGGGAGCTATCTCAGGAATACATGAGGGACGGACGAGATTAGAGAACAGTGGATCCTGTAGCTGACTACCGTTAGCAAAATAATAAGGAACTATCTCAAAGAACGTCACATCTGCACCAACAAAGTGCTTACGTAACGTAGGGCTACAACACCTCTATCCTTTTTGTGTCCGTGAATAACTGAGAAAGATGCATTTATGAGAGCGAGGATCAAGGTTATTAGACCAAGTTGCAAGTTATGAACAAAGGAAGCACAACCAAAAATCTTTATGGGAAGAAGAAAGAGATTTTTGTTAGGAAACATGACCTTAAAAGGAGATTTATCTTTCAAAATACGAGATGGCATTTTATTCAAAAGGTAACCAACAGTAAAGATAACATCCCCCAGAAAGATTTTGGAACATGCATTTGGATCATAAGAGCACGAGCAATGGCCAGGACAGGACCATTCTTCCGTTTAGCAATCTCATTTTGCTGAGGGTAGCAACACAAGAGGTTTGGTGTATAATGCCTTTAAACACGAGAAATTGTTGAAAAGAGTCGGTAGTATATTCTTGAGCATTATTAGTGTGGAAAACGAGTAAATTAACATTAAATTGATCCAAAATTTTAGCATGGAACTATTGAAAAACCTTAAATAGTTAAAAACGGTCCTTAAGCACATATATCCAAGTTAGACGGGAGAAATCATCGATGAATGTGACAAAATATTGAGCACCACATAAACTAGTGGTCCGAGATGGCCCACAATATCAGAGTGAACTAGAGCAAAATGTTGTGAACTAGGAAACTCAGTAGGAGGAGGAAAAGAAAATCAATTATGTTTACTAAGTTCACATGTTTTACGGTCAAACCTTGAGAAATCAGGTAATAATGGAACTAAGTGCTGAAGATTGAAAGATTATGGATACCCAAGTCGGCAATGCCAATGATAGGGAGATGTGGTGGAATGCATAGCAGACAAAACCGAGGGGTGAGATGGCTGAAAGTAGTAAAGACCATTCTTCTTATATCTCTCACCAATTATACTTTTCATCTTTGGATCCTGAAATTCACAGTGAAGGGGATAGAAAGTCACAGAACAGTTAATAGTTTGAACGAGTTTGTGAATTGATAACAATTTGCAAGGGAATTGGGGTAAACATAGAACAGAAAGAAAAGTGAGACCAGGAGTGCAATATGTGCCAATGTCATGAACAGGTATCAAGAATCCAAAGGGTATGAGAAGAAGAATGAACATGTGCGTTACCTGATGAGATGAAATGAGTGAAAGAAGAAGAAGATGCATTGGCCCGTTGAAGAATTGAATCATACTTGAATTTGGAGATAGTAATCTGATCAAATTGTTTTCCCTTAAATGTAGCTCAATTAGCCCAAGTTGTCGTGCCATGAAGTCTCCAACAAAATCATGATTAGTCTGATCACAATAAGTGCACTATTTGATATCACAGCCACTACGATGTCCACCACCACGAGTATCTTTGAAATCCATAGAGGTAAAGTGAGAGAAAGAGAACTAAAAAACGAGGCGAACAATACCAACGAGTCGATCATACTTGGGACCGCCTGTGGTATAGTCGAGGTAGTGTCCGTAAATTCATCCTCTTGGATGACCTCGAACCATTGTTTGGTTCTAGGGGTAATATTCTGAAACTTACATTAGCATGAAATAAAATTGTAGAACTAAGAGTTTGAGTAATACCTTTGTACATGGAACATGTGGTAGTCATCGCCTTATAATAAACACGATATTTAAGAACAAGATTATAGGAACTATCATCCATATCATATCTTTTTGTTTGCAAATTAAGTGTAAGAGTTTTGAGAATTGTAGGTCTCACAAAACACTTTCAAAATTTGGAAACATTCAAAATACATAGGACCACGTACTAAACTGGTTTGAATACATCCAAGTAAAGAATCTTGGTAATTGTTATGCCTCATATCTCTGGGGATACATAAAATAGATTTGTTCAAATGTGTATGAGTAAGTAGTTTAATACCTACTTGTACCATTCTTAGATGCAAAAGATTGAATTTTTCTTTGATTTTACGAATATTAGTAGCATCTAGTAATTGAAAAAGTTGATTATCATTTATAACAAGTAAAGCATGTTCAATAGTCTTAATCTCATATTTTTTTTATTTGAAAAAGTTCAGAATATAAAGCTCTAGTAGATTTTCTGGGCATATCCCAGTTCTGAATATCTTGCTCAATATTTGTAATTTCTAAATCATTTTGGTTTATAAATGTGACCTATTTGACTTATGAACCATCCTTAGTATGCATGAGTGTCTTAAACGCAAGGGTATGCGCTGAGGTGGTTGTTCTCCAGAAAAGCCTAATAGGGTCTAGTTAAACATGAAAGATTCAGGCCATAGATACTTACTGGTAGAAGGAGATTGTGGTTGTCAACAAAGAAATCGATTCACCTAACGGCACTCTACTCACAACTTGAGTGTCACTCAGGTCTACTTCTAGCAATACAACTTATAGCTCTGATATCAAATTCTACCCAGGAATACACACAATGAATGATATTGAAATACATAAAAAATCAGAGTAATGAGATAATATAAACATAAATATCCCAACTTGTATTAATATCTTACAGAAAAGCTACAACAATTGTAGAGGGCAAGCTTGAACTGAACTAAAATTTGGGGGAGGGGGGGAGGAAGATATATAAATAGAGAGAGAGAGAGAGAGAGAGACTGAAAACTTAAGACTTAGAACTTGTTTGCCTAACTTGAACACAGAAATGGTCTTATACCTACAAAGCCAACCAAATGAAATTCTAATTCCAACCAAACAGAAATTAAAGTGAAATTAAAGCAAACGATACAACTTTTTGAAAAGTAAAGATAACAATGGTCGTAACTCTTGGAAAGATGCTTGGATGCTTTGGCTGCTGAAGTAGCTTTATCTTTTACTACCATGAGTTTTGATCATCAAAAGTTTGATAGTGATATATTTGTCCATTGGATGAAATCGTGGTTCAACATTCATAGTTCATATATTTCACTAATGGCTTTAATGTCACTATGCCTATTCCAAATTGACTTATCTTATGGTTCAATGAATTTGGACCCAATATAAAAATAATCCATATTATCTCTTTGAGACATATATGTTATGGGAAGAATTTATGCAACCAAAAGAACCAAAGCTACTGTACTTTCTTATAGAATTCAACCTTCCATGGATTATCTTCCGGAACTATACCATCTCTCCTTTCCACCATATACCCTATTTGTGTCGGCAATATGCTTCAAAGTGGTGGATCAAATTTATAGTCCCTACTCAGGTCAATACAAACGGCTCAATGAACTCCACAAAAAACATCTAGAAGGAGGAGTTTACGGCCCGATACACAATCTCCACCAAAATCACCTATGAGTACTACTGGAGGATCTCTCTACAAAGCAATATGAAATGTTGAAGGCCTCTCTCAAAGATAAATTCCCAAAGGCCTCCAAAGCATAAAATTTGATCTATGGTAATAAATGAACTCGCTAAAAAGATAACTAAAGCTCTAAGTGGAGATTCCTCAGAAGATGATGAGCCAAATATATATCCATTGAAACTGAAACTCAACCTATTGTAACCCAACTAGCACCACAAACCAATCTAGTTTCACAAACACCCCTTAAATTCAGGAATGAAGATGATTGTTTTGGAATCCCTGACATATGAAACATCATCCATGACATCATCAGCAAAATAATTGTTCTATTACGTCACCAATGACGATTTCATCCGAAGGACAAATATATCACCATCCAACTTTAGGTGATCAAAACTCGTGGCAGACAAAGATAAAGCTACTTCAGCAAAAGCAGAACGAGGCCATAGCATCCAAGCATCTTTCCAAAAGTTACGGCCACCTTTATCTTTACTTTTCAAAAAAAGTTGTACTGTTTGCTTTAATTTCACTCTAATTTGTGTTTGGTTTGAATTGGTCGGTTTTTTGTAGGTCTATATAAGACCATTTGTGTGATCAGGTTAGGCAGACAAGTTCTAAGTTTTAAGTTTTTAGCCCTTCTCTCTCCCTCCATTCAGTTCAGTTAAGCTTGCTCTCTACATTCGTTGTAGCTTCTCTGTAAGATACTAATACAAGTTCGCATATTTAAGTTTATATATTATCTGCTTACTTCTCTATCTATATATTTATATATGCATATAAATATACAGAAATGCTCATTGTTTCATTCTTGCCCTTACCTCTCCTCTCTTCCTATATTTTCCACTGAAAACCCCCTTTGTCCCAACCATTGTTGAGTTCAAACACCATGGATCAAACCTCCTCTTTGTTTCAATAACCACAACAACCTCCTCTTTAACCTCACAACATCTGGTCCACACATGCAACTTCAACACCATTGGCAAATCAAATTCCCCAAACTCCAACCCAAAAGACATCCACCCAAGAACTCTAATGTACAGAAATTCCAAAAGTGAATCATAGAACTTGGTAGAGAAAAGAGAAGTATCACCATCAATGAAGCAATTGACGCCATAAAATAGGATCATCATTTCACTACCCACGTGACCAACCAAACTAAAAGGTGCTTTGGATTGGGACGGGAAGAGGAATGTATCTCACATTGCGCTGGTGATGACAATCGTTTGCATTGTCACCCTAGCAGGGGCGCCACTGGGGTCAAGTGTTTGCAAGCCTTGCGATTGGGTACCATGGTGGCTTAGTGGACTTGGGGTGCTGATGGTGGACGGAAGGAGGGAGAGGAAATTGTTTGTTGTTGCATAGGTGGCATAGACGGTAGCAGGTCAATAAGGAGAACAGCAGAAGAGACAGAGAGAAGTTGAGAAAGGGGAGAGGGGGGATAATGGGGTATAGGAGGGGAGGGGAATGAGGAGAGATTGGTGGTGGCAGTGTACCACGGGCTGTGGGGGTTCAGAGAGGGCAAATGACATATTAGGTTTTGGGAACGGAAGAGATCTGATGAGGAAGATGCAACGTAATTTTGTACTTCAACGGAAACGGATAGTACCTTATAAATTGATAAGACAAACTCTGAAGGGATCAGTATAATTTCCAGTACTTAAGTGGTTAATAACTTAATTCAAACCTCAAGGGAAGGCAGTATAATTTAGAAAATGAAAGAACAATAAATTTAATTGATACATAATACACCCAAATAGTTAACAATTGGCGATGCCAACAAACCTGATTCTGAAAGTAAGCCAAAAACGCTCGAATAGTTTCCCTGTAGGGTTTCGAGACACCTTTCCACAAAAAATGTTCACCTTCCACAATATCATACCTGTAGAAAAAGATCTGCTAGACTGTCAAAAGCCCGTCCGTTGACCTAAATAGTTTGGAAAATCATATCTTGGGTGAAAACAATGAAGAATAATAGTAGAATAATGTTAGTATCTTTGTTTAAGCCATCTAAATACTTGGGAATTAGGATAACCACTAGAAGGAATCTGGTGTAATGATTGTGAATAATGTTACATCTTGGACCAGGATTTAAGTTGAGGTGCAAGTCTCTTAAATCCTCTGCTCATTTCTTTTAGTACTAGAATATAGCAAGAAAACATATAACCACTAGCTGTTAATGGTCAATCCAGGAAACCATATTAGCTGCTAGCTTATCAAATAAAATGTAACATTATTTACTCATTCTAGACAAGTCCAATAGTCATGAAATTGAGAAAATATGGAAACCACTAAGTCTACGGAAGTATACCACCATCCAAATCATGTTCGCAGATAAGTAGTTTAGTAGGAAATGTATTACTTCAGAATCTCAGATACAGCCACCCTGAACAAATAAGACGAACAAGTACTATACCCTCATATTGGGGCATAGGTAGTGATAAATGACAGTGATTCTGAATCTGCTGGCAGAAATAGGAGAGAGAGAGAGAGAGAGAGAGAGAGAGAGAGATTTGGTTCAATATCCATATTCTAATGAATACTGAAAATCATGTAGACAGACAGAAGGCAAAGGAAATTTCTCAATGAAAATAGATGATTTCAATCTTCCCAGGTAGGATATTCATCTTTAATACGTGAATATAAAATGTGAGAAATGGTAAACGAGGCAGGACGAGTAAGCAAAACTGGATTTTGCTTCAGACACGCAAAACCAGAAGCACAGTGACACTCCATATGATTCATATGCTACATCCAAAACAACACACCACCCATCATAGTAAATGATGCTGCAGACCCCAAACTAAGGAAGATGATCTAAGCAAGAGCAGTAATACTACCATTCTGATTTGGCATCGTGTGCATCAAGAGATAAGCGATGACCAAGCAACCGTCGCACGGCAAGCGCCTCAGATGTGCTCTCGTCAGACAATCTCAAACATCTTGACCTTATGTCTCCAACAGCCGGACCACCTAAAACATATCCAGTTATTTCCTAATCATCCTGGAAAAAACAGATACTTTAATGCATACTGATTTTAGAAGGCAGAATGTATTGATGCAACTGAAATTGGTTCACATTCAAAGAAGGAGACTCCAGTAACCTGGTCTCCATCCTTTAAGATAAGACATTCTGCACTGTCCTAGCGAGCTGAACATGTAATACTTGAACTCTTTGTCTCCTCATAATCAGACAAGGTAAACACACAAAAAAAACCCTCTCCAAGTGCGATAAACTAAACATAGTGGTGTTAGAATGTTGTGAATACTAAAGAACTTCAACTGCTAGTTCCAGTTTTAATCAAGCAGTTCTCATATGCTCTCTTGCTACCCTAGGGCATTCATTTGAATGATCAGGGCCAGCACAATAGGGACAAGTGTAAAACAACATGAGGCCGTCTACTTGTGAAAACTTACCAAGCACACGAACAATCTCAGCTGTGCTTCCTCCGTCATCAGAAACAGGGAGAACATGAGCAACGCGAGTAGTTAACCTTTTGAGCTCTTCAACAACACCATTAAAGGCAGTTCCACCTGTAGCACTATCAAACTACTGAATAAGTTTCAAAGCATCATAGATCTTCATCCAAACAAGCAACAGGAAAAAGAATATAAAGAACTTCACCACCCATAACCAAAGAGAACTAAAACCATAAACCCACAGTTCAAAAGTCATAGTTTCTATATATAAAAGGATACAATTTTGATGAAATCAGTGAAGTGTTATGGCTGCTTGACGCTTGAGCTATGTAATTTGAAAGTCAGAGATCAATCAGCAAGATCACCCACCAGTTGAACCACCCATCCTACTCTTCCTATATTCCAACAGCTGAAGCCCAACGAGTACAAAAAATTTCATTGGTTCAACATGATCTGTCAATTCTTATTTTTGTTAATCATTCGGGCCTTGACACTTAGGATTAAATGTTTCATACTGGACCAGGAACATACTGATAGGAGAGAGAGGAGGGTAGTGGTGTTTGTTAGGCTGAAGAGAAAAGAGAGAAAAAGGATTTGGAACACCAGAGACTCCCATATTTGTCCTAATTGAACATAGAGAATGCACATCTGTAACATACGAGAGAGAGAGAGAGAGAGAGAGAAATCAGCCCAATCTCCCAACAGGGGAAGTGGGGCTTCCTCTACGAACACCATATAAACATAGATTCCTAGTTATCAAGCCCAAGTCTCAAGAGTTAGATGATTGGTTCAAGATAAAAACCCTCCATGGTTTTGCCTAGCATAATTGCCACAAAATTGTCCAATCTGAACAGTAGTACCAAGAGAATAGCAGAAAGTTGTGATGATTTTCATAAATAGAGGGACAATGAAGGAGAACTATACTGTTTTCTATTAAAAAAAACTGACAGTTTCATTCTAGACAAAAGAAGTGCCTCTTGAACTACGAAAAGTAAAATATAGACAACTAGATTCTGAAGTATATTTATGCCATGATTACAAACCGTTAGTTCCATGATTACGCAAAATGTTCTCAACACATAAGTTTACAGTGATCTTGGGTACAAAACTCGGCACAGAAGCTGTTCCAAGAATCTCTACACCCGTAACATAACTCCATGGAGATTCAGATACAGATGGATGCGTCTCAAAGTATAGCAATGCTAAAATACCACAAGCGATTTGAAAATATTGAGCTTCATGCTATTATTAGCAATAGCCACCCTTACACCTCACAATTGGAGAAGCTCTTATAAGCGTAAATCACTATGTTCCCAGGTGTCCTCACAGTAAATGCATTCACAGAAAAGTGAAAACAAAGTACCGTGACAAGACCCAAGAGCACTCCTACAAAAATGGAGACAAAATAAAAGGAACACATAACATTACACAAAGTGTGGACCAGTATAATTAAAGCAACTTACAAAGGCATGCAAATTAAAAACCTCCACAAATTTTTAATCTAGGAACACGAAAAGTATCGCAATAATAATGTAATTGCGCGATTAGGCTGAAGTCTTTTTCGATTTTATTTTGGTTTTTCCCTCTCTGACCTACAAAAGAACATGAATATTGCTGACCCAAAAGACATTAGTCTTGCACTCAAAAAAAACTTCATTTTTTTGGACCTTTTCTGGAACTAAACAAGAGATAGAGAGAGAGAGAAAGATCAGACCTGAGAAGACGAGCAAGGATGGTTGAGTGAGGTTAGGGTTCAAGGAGGAGGAGGAGCAGTGAGATGGTTGAAGTAAGGGACGAGAGGAGGCCATGGGGAGGGATCGGGAAGAAGAGAGAGAGTGGAACTGGAAATTGGAAAATGGAAGCTGAAAAGCCTGCGGGGGACCAAAACAACTGTCCGCCATATTCCCGCTAAAGAATCTTCTGTCACTTACGAATGGATATAAATAGTAAGGCTGGATTTCTACTTAAACCTTTTTTAAAAAAATTACTAACTCTGTTAATGTTTTGATTAAAGGTATTCAATTAGTATTTTTTCCTCTTTAACAAAATTAAATACTTAAAAAGTACATAATGTCTAGTTTTATTAAACTGATAAGTAATATAAAAAATTACACAAAATGGATCAAAACTAAAATTTAAAGAATAGCTTTTACCTTTTAACGCAATGTTTTTTCCATTAAAACTTTAAATATTAACTATAGTTGTTTTGTGTAATTATTTTTTTATATATTTTTTTATAACTAAAATAACTATTTTCGACTTCACGTGTTTAGTTATTTTTTTGTTTTCTACTTGTATTTTATCTATGGAAGGTAACTGAATATTCTAACCCATCATATTTATATATATTATAGGTGTTGCAAAAAAAATTAATAGAACTTTTTATTTTTCTTTTAACGCCTCACTTTTTTTGTTAAAATTTTAAATATTAACTTTAATCGATTTTGTGTAATTTTTTTCTTCTTTGTTATTTGTAATCAGTTTAATAAGATTAGACATTATGTACTTTTTAAATATATAATTATATTGAAGAGGGAAAAATCTTAATTGAATAATTTTAGGTGTTTTGTTCAGAGGGCACAACAGTCATTTTGGACCTTTTGTGGCCAAATGTGCTTATGTTGAAGTTTTGGGAAGAATTGCAATACTTTGGAAGTCCATGAGCTGATCTGTAATATAACTACATCTGAGTCATTATAGTAGGAGCCAAAACTATGATTTCTGAAAAATATTTTAGAAAAATATGAACCTTAAGAATAGAAGTTAAGGATTTAAATTCTTGAATTTACTTCTAATACTGAAAATGGTGATTTTTTAAGGAAAAGTTCCTGAGATTAAGGATTTCAAGATTAAGAAGATTTAAAAAAAATAAAATTCAATTGCAAAATTTACATAAAATTTCAAAAGATCCATTTTAAAATTGAACTTAAATTTCAAGACTTAGGACTTTTTAAAAAAATTCTTAAGAATATGATTTTCAGATTTATATTAAAATTAAGAGTTTCAAAATTGAATTTCGAACACATAGAAATGACGTTCGAAAATTTGATTTCAAGACTTAGGAAATTTTAGGGAAAAAAATCTTGAAAATTCAATTTCAAAATTTAAAAATGATGCTTGAAAGTTTGATTTCAAGACTTAGTGATTTTTAAGAAAATTCTTAAAATTTCAATTCCAATGTTACATAAAAATGAGAACCTTAAGTTTGGTTTTGAAACTTTGAAATGGTGTTCAAAAATTTAATTTCAAGACTTAATGATATTTTATAAAATTCTTAGAAAATTAATTCCAAAAACTTACAAAAAAAGTTAAAAAAAACTTTGAAATGATGCTTGATAATTCAATTTCAAGTTTGGAAAAAATTTAAAATTATTTTTAAAAAATTAAAATTTTTAATTTCAAAATGTAAAAATAATTCTTGAAAATTCAATATTAAGACTTAAATTTTTTTAATAAAAAATCCTTCAAAATTCCATTTAAAGGCTTAGCACTAAAAGGAGAATTTAAAAAATTAAATTCAAAACTTGAAATGATGTTTTCATATTCGGGTTTCAACACTTAAGAAATTTTTTTAAATTCAATTCGAAAACTTAACACTAAAATGAATTTGTTTGTAAATTTAATTTAAAAACTGAAAGATAAGTCTTGAAAATTTAATTCTAAAATTTAAAAAAACTGAACAATTAAGATGGGTGGTACTTAGAGATAGGAGGAAAGATTAGTTTCGTATTTCCTATCCTATGAGAGAGTGTCGTAAGAAATAGGACCAATTTTTCTACTTCCCTTGTTCCGGTGCATCCTTGCAAATTTTTCTTGTAGGAACACAAACACATCTGGACAGAAATGTATTCGGAACCATTGGATGCACGTGAGACCCTAAATAATTTGAGGGTCCACGTGCATCCAGTAGTTCCGAACACATCTATGTCCGGATGTGTATGTTCCTAGACTTTTTACTTGTTTTGGTGCACTTTTGACTGCCACATGCTTATTGCCTGCTGCTTGAAAAGCCATGGTCGTGAGGGGTTGGCATCATTGGAGATACTCCTCACAAGATTAAGGTAAAAAAATTATTTGAATCCACGTGCAAGCTTGTCAAACTAAAGCGTAGGGCATCCATTAGGAAGAACCTCAAGTTCTGTGATAATTGCAAAACTCGTTATGAAGCTGCTGAAAAATGCATGGATCGTCATCAAGTGTAAACACAATGGACTTACAGCCCCACGATTGTCAACAATTTAGTTTAAAGAGACTGCCAAAAACAACAATTGAATTCCTGAGTATTTGCAGAATGATATAATTATCTAAATAATTTCCCAGTCCGAATCACAAACGTCATGATTCCTGCTCTCCACTTTCTTTGCCAGCCCTAAACATTCTCCTTTCCATTGATTTAGACCCACATCAAGATCTTCATTCCTTAGTGCTGCCGCCCATTCCAGCTCATCCGCTGCAC
Organism: Arbutus unedo; assembly: GCA_014822125.1. Classification (NCBI taxonomy): domain Eukaryota; kingdom Viridiplantae; phylum Streptophyta; class Magnoliopsida; order Ericales; family Ericaceae; genus Arbutus; species Arbutus unedo. Next base: position 55,125 of record JABCMJ010006293.1, read on the forward strand.
GGGCCTCAAGAGTTATGCTCTGAAATTGACAAGAAATTCAGAAGCCTAAAACAACCTTCTAATAAAACTAATCAACTTTCGAAATAATCTAGTAATAACTCTGCATCTAAGTCCATTGGGCCACATATCATAACACATAATTGCACGTGTCGGTTTCAAATTACAGCTTTGCAATTGAAACTATTAAGGTACCAGTATTTACATGCAGTATTAAACTCACAGGAGAGAAATGCACCTTGCAAGTCTGACTTTCTGCCGCAGTGAGACAAACCGAACAAAGTTCATTACTATCCAGCACTAGACAGCTCTCATCAAGCTTCATTTCACAAAATTGGGCGGTCTCAATGCTAGTTTCAACTACATCACCCCCCTTGGATGTTTCTGCACTCGCATAATCTGATCCTTCTGGGACTCGAAATCGAAGGAAAACACATGTTATCAACATCTAGAAGTGCATTTTAACTTTTCAATCATCACAACACTGAACCCTATGCAAGAAACGTATGAACTGAAAAAGATTGAAACTTAACAGATACATCATACGGGCGAGTAATAAAACAGGGAAAAACTTTAAAATAAGCTGGGAAAATCAAGGGGGGGTCTATAATAAGATGTAATGTGAGGAACACGCACCGATACATGTCACTTGATTCAAGTAACTCCCACTGCTGGAGGATCTGTTTACCAAAAGAAAACTACTCCCTATGTATTCTATGCAATTTCTCCATCTCAATATTTCAGAGTAAAAGGCTTGCTAAGCTAACCCTAACAGCTGCTCAAAGAAAATATGCGCTAGCCTTTTTGGTCTGGAGGAAATTGAAAGACTGCAGTAAGCTAACAAAATAATCAGATGCAATAGGAGTGCCTAATAAAAAAAGGGCACCAACATTATGGAGACACTAAATGAACTCTTTAGAATATTGTAGAGTAACTAAGAGAACTTTTCATCCCCTCTTTTTTTTTCCTCTTTCTTGTCATTACTAAAAGTAATAGAAGAGGTTAACACGTTGACATTAACTTGTTGAATAGCTTAACATACATTGTTAGGGTCATTTTCCAAATAACAGCTTGAGCTTCAAGGACAATTAGTAAACCTGAACATGGTATTAGAACTCAGGTAGATAGAGGTCTAGGCTCAAGTCTCTCTGTTTGCATTCGTTCCCTGTTTGTGCATTATGTTTCTCCCCTTCATATTCTGTTTTGCTTTAGCTATGGACATTGGCATCTCCAGGTGCAAGACGGGTTGCACGCGAGGAAGGTGTTGCATAGCTTGACATACATTGTCAGGCCCATTTTCTAATAGCTGAAGCTTTTGGACCATTGGTATATTAAGATAACTTTCTTGTGCTAAGAAAGCAGTAACTTTGACACTTCAGAAGAGAACATCATGGGTAAGCCCTTGTTATCTCCTTCATTTACTTCTATGTTTTTATCAGTTTTCACTTCCCGTTCCAATCAGAATATTTTTTCTCAAAGAGACTTAGAAGGTTAGAAAGACTAGCAAGAATGTCAAAGATTCCCCTATGTGGTTTCTGCAAGGGAGAAATAAAAAATAGACAAGCCAAGGATTCTACAATCAACAAACCACCATGTCAACAGTAAAAGCAAGGCCAATTGCCAAATATATGCATACAGTACACTAAACAAAGAAAATGTATCGATTTGAAAAAGCAATCTATAGACAAGTTTCCCTATTTTGCGATCTACAATTGCCAGCAATTAAATTACAAGTGAGTAGTACCAAAACGATGAATCTATGATACAAACACCGTAGCTCACAATATCAAGCAGATGCATTAATAAAACAGCACTAGTCCAAGTGTGGAAAGAAACAGTACGAGTAAGAAAACGAAGGACGGAAAGAAATGACAACTTACCAGAATAGGCAACAGAAACATACTCATCTGATTCAGCAGCAACTTCATGGGACAACTCAAACTCAGCCCAACAAGAATCTGTCCCAGATAATGTACCAAAGTTAGGATGGGCAAGTAAGCCACTGCAGAAATTAACACAAGGAAATGAAGTTAAACAAAGAGAATCACATATAAAATAGGACAAAACAACCTACCATTAGATATTGCTGATAAGGCATCACCAGAAGTAAATCCAACATCTGAAGCTCTAAACTGTGAGGCCTCAATTAAAGTAACTGAATTAGATGATGGCATTTCTTTCGAAGTATCCGCTGTGGCATTCACAGGGTTAGTTGTTTCCTCTTCATTGACATAAGAGTTACATCCCTCAGGAGATATAGGTGTTGACACATATACTTGACCATCGAATCCTCCATCATTAGATGTGTGGACCCCACAAAATATTGATTTCATGTTTGAATCCTCCTCTGCAGTATCATCTTCTCCTGGAATCTCAGTCGAAAGCGGTTTCTCCACTACAGTATTTTCAATGACACTCGAATGAAAATTTTCAAGCATGCCAGTACAGGTCTTGTGCTTCTGCAGGGAATCACTATATTCACCTTCCATAAGTTCTTTTAAACATACGAGATCAATATTTCTACTTTGTTGAGGAGATAATTCTCGAGCTACAGCCTTAATGGAATCTGGTGAAATTGCAGGAAGCACATCATGCACAAATTCTGAACACATTTGTTTTATATTGGCACCCATTGTATGCAACTGATGTTCAATGTTGCCACCCACTGCCTGCAACTGTTGTTCAACATATTTAAATGCATCCTGTGCAAGTAACCAGACAACTTGATGTGAGAAACATTGCAGCACCAGGAGCATAATTACACAAAGTTGGCAAGCCTCAAAATTAAGTAACTATTTAACCTCATGAATGGGAATACAGAACCACTCATTGCCAATTGATTTTGAGTTGGATGCTTTAACGTGGTATCGTAGTAAGGGTTTCCGAGGCTTTTGAACAAGCCTCGCTTAATTGATTGTTCTGTTGTTTGTGCCTTGAGTGCATCTTGTTTCATTATGATCCGTGTTATGGATGCGTTGTTTACCTCTCCAAGCACAGGTCAAGGTCGCAAGTTTTGGGGAGTGTTAAGAGTGTGTCCCATATCAATTAAAAATTTGGACTAAATTATTTTATCACTTGATGTTTGTGATTTTTTGTATGGTTTTTCATTAACTTGTTTTGCTTTTCTCATTTGTCTCAAAGAAAGAAATCAGAAAAGTACAAAAATATGGATCAAAATTGAAAAAGTCCAATAAGACAATGCTAGAATACTAAAAACTGTCTCTTTCAAACTTTTGTCTTCTTTATTATTTGAGGCTTTTGGTCATAACATTTTACTTTTTAGATTCCTTTCATAAAGACGAATGATTAATCCAAAAAAATTGACACGAATACCTCCAAAATTTCGGTATGTGAGCTTGGGCGGCCTCTCCACTCATGGACAATTGGTTTTGAATCAGATGCTTAAGAATCATCATAAAAACACCACCAACAAAGCATGAAAAATTAATTGTCGTAGGAATCCTACAAGATCCATTCATTCATTTTTTACTTTCAAATGGTCAAAAAACTTCATCTGAGTTCGAATCCAACAAAAAGGTCCACTAGATATCTGAAATTGTAAGAGAAATCTTTTGTCGCTTATCGGAAATCGGAAAATAAAGAAACGGTTAAGTAATAACACACATGCAATGGAGCCTTAGGCAGTCACGTAAGTTCCAGTCCACAAGATATTATGACCTATGGACAAGGCAGGGAGAAGTGAGGTTTTTGAGTTGGAAGGGGCCGCGAAAAAAAATACTAGAAATTTGAACAAGAAAAAACTAATATCATAGCAAATAGGAAGTAGTAACATCAATTTGAATCAAATTTTCCAATTGTAAACTGTGAAAAAAAATATTACAAGGATCTCTTACTAACCGAGCAAAAGGCTTTGTTTGCTATAGACATACAGAACCTAGCTAACTGAAGTAAATGAATATAAAACAAAAGCGAAGGGAAGGGGTCATTATCAAGGTTTTGAAGTTTGTACGACAAATATACTATATGTACGTGTACTTGTGACAAGGCCCCCACCAGTGCCATGTTGGCTCCATCCTTGGGTAAAGGTCCCTGGGTAAAGGACGTAATACTAGAGGAATCATTACTGCAAGGCATAGAGGCGAAGGTCATAAGGGTCAATACTGACGTAAAAAGCAAAGCAGACAGTGATTTCACGACGGTATACACATTTACTGGAAAGTAGAATAGATGAAAAGTGGCCATGATTCAGCATGTCTGACAGTTTCCACTCCAGCTGTAACAAATTGAGAAACATAGCAGTTTAGTAGCCAAGCCAATGTGACCCATCGGCATGTAGGTGATGTATCTTATTAACCAAATCTGTAGCATGATAGGCAACAAAACCATTACAAACAAAAACATTGTTCAAGAAAGCAAGAGTTCAGTCAAACTCAGGTTTCACTTGAACAAATTCAGGGTAGATCTGATAGAAATATTGGCTATGGATGAATATGAGGAGGGAGGGGCGGTGTTCAAACCTCGTGGTTTTTCTAAGTTTTCTCATAATTACTCAAAAATATGTCGGTAAAATAAAATAAACAATTGATTGCAACTTAACAATAATGTACAGGGGTTTCAACAGGGAAAAAGAAGGGGAAGATAAATGCAATACCTCTTGGATGACACCATCCACCTCCAAGCATAAAGTTTCAAATTTCTGGCGTAGGTCTGAAACCCACTCCATACTTCTATAACAAAAAATCTCACTTACTGCAAACACCACGGTCGTTGGGAAGGAGAAAACAAAAGTATATTTCTTTTGCACCCACCTAAGGACCAGTACACACCTGCAGCATTCCGTTCAAATAAACAGTTGTGAGCACTCACGAATGTAGTTGTTGCTCCATGTCAAAGGAAAAGAAGTAAGGCTCAATTCAGTTTGTCGGACTAATAATGACTCCCAACTTGTACCGAGGGGAGAGCCCATAAAGAACCCCCAGGATATCGTATAATCAATGTTCTGCGGGTTAGTTTTCCGATGGATGTGAATGTACCCTCTTGCCAATTGTGGCATTCGAAGCAAAAAATGTGGTCCCATGTGATCCATAGTCAAATCCCATGTACAATCCAACAAATCAAACAGGAAGAGGAAAGTAGCATGTTTTGGTGGCGTATAGCAAGGTGCCATACTGACTGTTATGACGTAGCAAAAGTAACAAAGAAGCACATGAAACAGCTAAAATTCTGAAATGTGAAGGTCACTTAAGGTTCAAGATTAAAGGTAGTCAAAACAATACCACAGACGTCAACTCGCAATAAATAACTCAGACAAACTAAAGGGATATGATAGCAAGAAATCACTGAAATCGAAAACATGTTATTCCCAAATTCAACTAACTCCTCTGATACAATGGTAAAACACGAGCGAGAAGACTTGAAATAAGTTTAAAAAGACCTTCACAATAGTAATGTTGATGCCCCCAATGTGGTCGTGATCTGGGAACCCATGTCAAGCACCCAGTCATTGCCCCTTCAAATCACCGCCAAATCTTTATATTCCTTGACAAATTCAGAAACAAATTGGTGGTAAAATCCTAAATAGTTCAACCAAGCATAACTAGGTCTTTAATACAGACGCTCCAACCAATAATTGTGTTTATCTACAATTTTAAACTATAATTATCGACTAAAGAATCAGTAGAAGGAGAAGGATTTTGCCGCGTTGGTGTCTACATGATCTTCTTCTACTTGCGGCTCAACTTTTGATAAAATTGAAGGCCTACCAGTATCAGACAGAGTGATGCAGGGAAGCAAACTATGCGCAACGAGAATAATACTTCCACCCCCCCCCCCCCCCCCCCAACACAAAAAAAAAAAAAAAATCAAAATGACATGCAATAATTTAACATTCCACTACTCACAAATTATGAAGATTCTCCTTTAAAGGATGACCAGAACTCAGAAAAAAAAAATTCAGGAATGGACAAGCACAAAAATCAGGAAGCTAAATCATGGAAAACTATAACTTACAAGTTCGAAAATTTGAAGCCCAGAAGCGAAAGCCTACGAGAAAATTCAGATGAT